>JAHFWL010000859.1:0-106898 GCA_021292165.1 Shinisaurus crocodilurus | reverse complement strand
CTGAGTGATGTTCTGAATATGAAGGCTTGGGGAGAGAGAGAATCACTTGGAATATTGTTAATCAGGCAAAGTTGATTCGGATTGCCTGGGGATTCTAGCTAGGTGGGAAAGAGCAGTTGGGAAAGGACAGTTAAGGATTTGACCATTTCATTAGTCAGTCTGTGGAGAGTGAGGAGGACTGCTGGTTGGTGTGGGGTGTTTTTGAAGGACTTGGAGAAAGCTGAGGAGAAAGTAAATAGCTAAGGCCTGAATATTAACCAATTCTTTCTCTGTGGGCTGACCATACGTAGTTGGTGAAGAACAAGAGTAGGGAGCAGATGGCTGTGTTATGCCAGGTGGCTGCCCTAAGATTTTTCCAGAAGAAGGTTAAACAAGCAGGCAGTAAAAACCCAGATAAACTGTGCAAGCAGCCAGAAATACAAGAGAAGGAGCTTTGGTGTCAGAGGAAGACTGTACCCGGGAGCTGGACATGGTTGGGAGTATATTTGGCTGGGGTGGAGGTTTAGGGAATTTGGCCTGAGGTAAAATAAGTCCTTAGAGGCTTGTAATAGCAACAGTGTCTCTTGCCCTAAAGAATTGTCACTAAGCAGTCTTTTGAAAACCCCAAAGTAAATATTAGTAATCCCTTATGTACAAAATATCCCTTTAATAAATTACTCTTTTAATAGTTCATCTTGTCTCTAGTGTGTTGGTGCCTATCTGATGCCTAAGCCTCTTCTACCAGCTACTAGGAGGTATTTTAACAGAATAGGTGGCAGCAGTTTGTGGAAGGTCAGTTTGTGGAAGAGTTCCTTAGGTATATAAGCATTTCCTATAAATAATAAACCCCATAGGTGGGATTTTCCAGTGAAGGAGCAATTTCCCCATAGGTGGTGGCAGCGCTGGGGAGTGGAACCCCCCTCCATAGGCTGTTGTGTCTGAATGAGACAGTGAGTCCGCCTATGTCTGTTTCTTGTGTGTGTGTGTGTGTGTGTGTGTGTGTGTGTGTGTGTGTGAGAGAGAGAGAGAGAGAGAGAGAGAGAGAGAGAGAGAGAGCACTTTGATGTGTGTTTAGGTTTTCTGTGTCTGTGCTCTGTATGCTATAAAAGGGGGAAGTTGTGTTTTCTTTTGAGATCTCTAACATGGAAGAGATATTAGTCTTTTGTTTCCAGGAACACATGGAAGATATCCACTAAAATATGTCGTGAAAAATGTTTTTGCATTATTATTGTACATTGTTGACTATGTGTGTATGTACATGCACAAATTCTGTGTGTGAATTCAGTACTGGGGGCATAGTAGGGGCCCACTACTGATGTCTAGCCCCAGCTTTGATCCAGCCCTGAGCCCTGACAAATCCTAGAACTTTTTACAAACCTGATATGCAACTTTCAAAAGGCATGATCCCGTAAAAACATTTGCAGGTGGCAAACGCTACTGTATCATGCCAACCAATTGTTTTGTCAAGAGTCCTGCAGGATGAATTTAAAAAGCAGCTACTGGCCAAAATAAGAACAAATCCAATCTATTGGATTAGAAAACAAACCTGAAGCCACTGAGCGAATGGCAAAACTGATGGATTAAAATGCACAAAGAAAAGACAAGCAGTCAATTTCCAGACCTTTTTACTTGAATGGCAAAAGCTGAGATGAAGGCATGAAGAAAGTTTGATCTTCAATTCCACTCAACAGAACTGGCCAAAACCAGCTGTAATCCAACCACAGGTTAAATTAACACTTTATCTGCTAATTAGCATTAAGATGGTTGAAGTATTCAGCTTGTAGCACCATTAAAAAAGCACACACAAAAACCAACAAGCTGGAATTTGTTATCACCAGAAAATGTATAATTACTTTAAGTACTATCGAAAAAATTATAGGGTGATGCCTTTTTAAAATGTGTATGTATTTATTGTGAGAGATAAGGTTGTTGAAGTATACCTAATCTAAATTCATGTTCCAATTCATGTTTGAAATAATGATAGTGCCAGCCAGCCAAGTATCGGGGTAAATACCACAGAAAAAGCAACAGATTTGAAATGCTGGAGTAGGATAAAAATTTAGCATCGTTGTTTGGGGAAAGATAATTATAGACCTTTATCCTCCAAAGCTAAAAGCAGGGTTGGAAACAGGAGATGGGAGAATGAAGTAGTACGGAGAATGGTTTTCTCTGCAATTTCTCTATAAAGGAAAATGGGGGTGAAAATATTAAATGATCATTTCCCAATGGAGTTGTCAATGTTTCAGTTCAAAACACCAGCATTCACCGTGGGATCCAGATAGCTCTGCTATCTGTTGACAATACTGGGTCACTGATAGGCAGCTGATTGGCCTGATAGGCAGTTTGTGATAAGAAAAAGAATCTTACAGCCTTGCAAAGTAAAATTATGAGGCAAACATAGAAATTAGTGCCGTAAGCACTTATTAGTTCAATTGATCAGTCATCAACTTAGAGAGTGATCCTATGGCTCCCTAGGCAGTGTCTAGGGGGCCATAGGATACTTCAGATTCCCAAATCCATGTTCGGAGACAGAGCTCTGACCTCAGAGCTGGGGATCCATGCTCTGACCCCCCCCTCACCTCGCCTTGCAGCTGGCGCGGAAAAAACCACACTGGCTAACTCTCCAAAATTGACCTCAAAGAGGGAGTAAAGGGGGCATTCCAGGGGGTGGGGAAGAGGGGAGACTGGGGCTGCCAGGATATGACGTATGCTGACGGCTCTCCAGCCTCCTTTCCTCCCGCTCTCAGAAATGTAGAATGGGAGGTGCGGGAAGGCAGCGATCGCCTCCACCTCCCCTCCTACTCTGCACTGGATGGTCATAAGCCTCCGAGTTTGGGGGCTTATGAGCAATCAGTAGGGTTGCACCCTGAAGCTGTAGTGGAGGCCCCATTTAATCAATGGGGACAAATTTGAATACACGGGGCTATGCTCTACAAACACACTTTTTTTGTTTTTGAGACTCTTTAGGGTCTGGAGTGATATAAAAGGGAACGAAAAAGAAGATGGCTTTTTCTTTTCAACAACAAACAGTAGTTCTTGCTTATTAAAGTGTAAATTATCTCATACTTTCTTCAACATCTCAAAATGCATATAAATTGAGGCTTTGGTAATATGCAACATTATTGAAATGTAATCAGTTCATTCCAGAGGTTCACATGGCCCTTAGTTTTCTAATCTGATCTCCTTTGGTTCAAGCACATGGGGAAACGCATATTGTTCTCTGCGGGCCTCATGGACTCACTGTGTTGCAGGGCAGCCATGGCTCATTCACAAGAGGGTGGAAGGCATTGTAAGGGGAGGATCTGCACTGCTGTTCTGTAAGCAGACAACTGCTTGGGGCCCTAACTGTGAGGTAGAGTGCGGGTCCCAGAGGCCTTTGCCATGCCCATGTGATGGACAAAACCAGAAAGGAACCAAGACAGAAAACAAAGACAGGGAGGGGCGAGGCATGAGCTGCTAGGGGTGCCAGGGGGCATGGCTTCACTCAGGTGAGGTAGGCACAATGTATCCAGCTCTTGACAGCTGTGTAAGCTTTCTTGAAAGCTTTGGTGTATCAAACTACAGGCTATTCCCACTCATGCAAAACCAGGTCAGTTCGCTAGTTGTTAAATAAATGTTGTTAAATAAAGAGGCGTAACCCCACAGTTTAGTTCCCTGGTGTATGTCTGCATTAGTATGTTTTGTGAGTATAGAATGTTGAACTGAGCGGGTGTGGTTTGTGATGTCTTGGAAAGGGTGGGGGGAGGAGTATATAAGGAGTGTTTGAGTGATGTCAGAGTTAGTGTGCTGGAGTGTGTTCACTGTGTTGGGAGTTAGCTTAGTTGGGTTAGTCGGGTCGTTGTCTTTTCCTTCTTACGGTTATTCGTGTCTTGTCTGTCAGGAGTTTTGAGAGAAATCAGTGCTTGTCTGAAGAGTGAAAGTATTTAGAGTTATAGGGACTTAGGTTAATTACAAAGTGTTTGGTGTAGGCAGGTTTAAAGTTATTTTCTGGAACTAAGATTTTGAGAATTAAAAGAAACTTATTTTTATTTTGTTTGCTACCCAAATCCTATGTGTCAGCTTGGCGTTATTAACCTGCATTACTGTTAAATCTACACACACACACACCTTTGTACCCACAGTATCATAGATTTAAATAGATCCTTAATATCCTGTATTAATCTTTTCCCTCATTGGTAGGGGAAAGGTTTCATTTGACCCTCCCCTCAGGTTTTTAAGTGTTGGTGCTTAGCCTGAGAAGGGTTTATGCGTAGGGTCCTAGTGTGAAGGGGCGTGTCCCACAGTTGATTAACTCTGTCTTCACTGCTAATCTTGGCCATCCTTCCCTTTGTGCAGGGCCGGTGCAAGGCAGTTTGGTGCCCTAGGCAAGATCAGATATTTAGTGCCCCCCTCTTCCCACTTGAGCCCTCCCTCCCTCCAGCCCTATGCTCCTGGCACCACCCCCTTTAGCCCGGCGCCCTAGGCAGCCGCCTAGTTGGCCTAATGGTAGCACCGGCCCTGCCTTTGTGTGTGTCTGTTTGGTTTCTGTTGCTTTTAAACTGTGATGAGCAGTACTAAGGAACCATGTGTAGGCCCTCAAGACTTTTAAATCAGGGCTAAATGCAGTACTATAATTTAGCAAGTACACACAACCACTAACTAACTATACCGCATATCTTTAGGAACTCTTCAGCGGTCTAGATCTAAATTTCCTCAAGAGATATAACATTTTAAGAGTATGGGTTGTAGTTTGACAGACCTGTCACTGAGCTCTCCCCTATGCATACTTCCCCGCCCCTATCCTGGGGCAAACTCTAAGAAAAAATAAAAAGTCCAAGTAGAGCTAGAAAGGACTGCCAGTCAGTGTTGACAATACTGGGCTAGATGGACAAAGGCCTGACTCAGTATAAGGCAGCTTCCTATGATCCTAAGCCAATTTCAGATCTTAAATTCCCTCCAAATTGAGATTTTTGAAGATGATTTCAGACATGTGTGAAATTGCACTTCAAGCTCTTGGCAGAGTACACACACAGCACTAGGAGAATGAAGCGAAACGTTCATCGTCCCACATTATATTATCAAAATTAGGGATAAGAAAAAGACCCAGCCACATGATTCATAGATTCTGAAGCAGCAACAAAGAAGTGAATGATTTATTCTATATTGGTTAGGTTTTGTGATTTTCAGGGGGGTCCCCCCCCCCATATCTTAAACATCTGTGTAAGTGATGTTACATCCCTTTAGGGATTTGTGAAAGAATGCATTTCCAGGGAACTGCAGTCCAAGTGCCAAAGTCTCTCAGGCAATCCATCTAATCTTCACAAACAGCTGATAGGAAAGATCGGCCATGGAAGCAGACAGAAGTGAAAATTAATTAGGTGATAACAAAGCCTGTTGCTGGCAAAGAGAGACACAAGCAATCTTTTTTCCTGTAAAACAAGGAAACAATGTTAAAGAGCTACATACCAAAACCACCCTGAATGTACACAGAGCAATGGTACAATCCGTTCAACACTGCAGGGACACATGATATCTTTGGCACGGCGAAGGGGCCCCTTCTAATATTGTTCCTCAAACATATGGAGCTGTCTTCTACTGAATCAAACCGTTGGTCCTTCTAGTCTGGCTGGCCTCAGCTCTCAGTCTAAAGGCATGGTTGTCAAACCTTTTTCAGCCCAAGAGCCAAATTCAATTTTGGAGAATGTCAGCTCCAGGATGTAAGCAGTGGGTGTACCTCAATCAGAACACCAGGGCCGAGGACGATGGAGGTAGGGTGAGGACAAGTCCTCAGCAGGCAAGGGACAGATGACAGAGGAGGCGTGGCACAGCTACAGATGGGAACAGGGTCAATAGCAGGCAAGGGTCAAACACAGAAGAGCCAGTGTGGCGTAGTGGCGAGAGTGTTGGACTGGGACTCGGGAGATCCAGGTCCTAGTCCCCGCTCAGCCCCACGCATTCCTCCGGTCTATCTGTAAACTACAGTACTTGCTCTCTGCCTTATCATTCCCTCTATTGACCAACTTCAGGGCCAAGCGCTGATACTGATGTAGCCAAAATGGCAGTGCACACTCATGAGAGAAGTATAAGCCCGGCTTAGAGAAACCCGCAAGGTTTGAGGAAGTAAAGAAAACAATAAGGAAAAAAATGTAAGGAGGGGGGAAACCCATCCAAAAAACAGCCTAATGAGAACTGAGCATGCTCAGTGGACACACAATACTGACTGGCAGCGGAGTGGTAGGGAGATGGAAAACCAGATGGGGGGGGATGCACTAGAGTGACTAGACAGAGAGCATTCTTGTTGGTAACACCTCAGTTGTGGAACACTGTCCACAGAGAAGTTCACCTAGAACTTATGCTTGTAAGCCTCCAAGTTTGGAGCATCCTTATGAGTATCTAGTGCAGAGTGGGAAGAGCGGCAGAGGCGATCTCCTCCATCTCCCCACCCCTCCCGCTCTGCAGTGTTCTCCAACCTTGGGTCCCCAGATGTTTTTGGCCTACAACTCATGCTGGGAGTTGTAGGCCAAAAACATCTGGGGACCCAAGGTTGGAGAACACTGCCATAGACAGTCTCCTCCCCTCCCTGCCCCCTTTCCGAGGTCATTTTCCCAACCTCGGAAAAGCAGCCGGTGAGGTTTTTTCCACACCGGCTGCGAGCAGGGGAACAGGATTGGAGTGCAGATCCCCAGCTCTGAGGTCGGAGCTGTTTATGACCTCGGATCTGGGAATCCAAAGTATCTTTTGACCCCCTAGATGCTGTCTAGGGGCCATAGGCTCACTCTCTTATTGTCTTTTCAGTACCAGGCAAAGCCCTTTTTATTTTATGCTGCTTTTATAGTTTTATAGCTTTTTGTTGTTGTTTTATTTTCATTTTTATTGTGTTATACTTTTTTGTAAATTGTCTTGGGAATAAGCTAATAAGGGTGGTAGCAAAATACTTTTAATAAATATACGTGCAATAATGAAAAAGTAATTAGTGACATCTCATACGGGGGAAATCTTATCCAGGGAAGAAAAATATAACTGATTGAACAGGCATTGCAAACATTTGATGGAACACAATTCATGAGTGGGAAAGACACTGATAAATGTATAATCTATTTTTTATGAAGAACAAGTGGGACCTCCAACAGAATGTTGCACTGCGGAGTGCTCCTGTTCAGGGTTCCAGAGAGACAGCCACACCCTTTTCTAGGATACTCCATTAGCCATCCACCTCACACCAGATGGCAGGAGCACTTGCAGGAGGTCTTCCACTGCAGATCTTAATGTATGATGGATACATATGGAGCAGGGTGGCCACAAATAAGAAGAAATGCATCACACACACACACACACACACACACACGGACAAAAGTGGGTGCAGATTTGCATAAAATTTGCATGTGCTGATTATATGTACAGAAGCAAATTGAGAAATAATTACTATAATTTAAATAGAAATACAATACAACTCACCACAGTGGGAAAGGCTGTGACCAGGTGACCTGTGTGCCTGCTCAGCCTGCTGTCCAGGCGCTCACTGTTGATGGGCAACTTCAAGGACCCGAGTGATCTTTCTTACTTTTTTTTTTTCCTCAACTGGACTTGGACTGGACAGACCTCAAATAGAGGACTGTGTGGCATAACCCCACAATTCAGTTCCCTGGCGTATGTCTGCATTAGTATGTTTAGTGTGTCTAGAATGTTGAACCGAGTGGGTGTGGTTTGTGATGTCTTGGAAAGGGTGGGGGGAGGAGTATATAAGGAGTGTTTGAGTGATGTCAGAGTTAGTGGGTTAAGAAGTAGAGTGTTGGTTGTAGTGTGTTGGGAGTGTTAGAGAGTTTGGGAGTTAGGTTAGGTGGGTTATTTGTGTCTTGTCAGGAGTTTTAAGAGGAATCAGTGATAGTATGAGTGAAAGTATTTAGAATTGTAGGGGCTTAGGTTAATTGTAAAGTGTTTGGGGTAGGCAGGTTTAAAGTTATTTTCTGGAACTAAGATTTTGAGAATTATTTTTATTTTGTTTGCTACCCAAATCCTACGTGTCAGCTTGGCGTTATTACCTGCATTACTTTTAAATCTACATACACACCTTTGTACCCACAGTATCATAGATTTAAGCTAGATCCTGAATAACCAGTATTAATCTTTTCCCTCATTAGTAGGGGAAACGTTTCATTTGACCCTCCACTCAGGTTTTTAAGTGTTGATGCTTAGCCTGAGAAGGGTTTATGCGCCTGGTCCTAAAGTGTAAAGGGCTGTGTCGTCACAGACTGTCCTTTGAAAAGTAGGACACATGGCTATGCTACTGTAGAGACAGGTGGTTCCTTGAGTATCCTGGTCCAAAGTCATGAAGGCTATTAAAGGACAAGAGCAGCACTTTGAATTGAGCCTGGAAATGTATCTGGAGCCAATGTGGTTGGCGAACTGCCAGCATAATACGCTCATAACGCCCAGTCCAAGATAACAGGCAAGCAGCCATATTCTGAACTAATTCCAAACCATCTCTGGAGGCAGTTCCATGCAGCAGCATGGAAAGCCAATAGTTCCCAAAGCCAAACCAGTGGATTATAATGTTACAATGAAATGAAGAATAATGACATGGAACGTTTGGTGGGTGACCCCATATTGAATTATGTTTTAGACACAATGAAAAGTCACAACCAGGACACGGGCACAGGGAACCAGAAATAAGTTGGTGCACTGAAAAACTTGCACAGCTGATACATTTGCCAGTTTGAGGATTGCAGTAGCTAAAGGAAAGAATATCTCTGCCAAGAATGAGATGAGATCATCTAAACAATACAGCAGAGATTCCAGGGAAGATTCTATTCCTTCTTTCTGTACAAAGGAAGCTGGGCTCATAGATCTAGGGACGACCTCAGCAGCCACATTTCCCTTGGTCGAAGCTGGGGAAGGTACTGCTGTTTAAGTGATAGAAGATGGAGGAGAGAGACATAGCACCAAGGGCGGGAGAGAGAAAAGGGAGAACGTGTCCCTGGTGCTGGAGGAAGAATTTTTTTTATTTGATGTGAAAGCTCAACGCATTTTGGAGAACAATTTCCCCCTTCATCAGGAGCAATTGTCTTCTACAGTTAAGCATCCTTCATTCTCTGCTAATTGTTACCATAATACTCCACATTCATCGGCTGACTAAAGACAAGCACGCCTGGGGAGAGATACAAGCTGGGACCCTTTAGAAGCCTCTAGCTCAGTGTTCTCCAACCTTGGGTCCCCAGATGTTTTTGGCCTACAACGAAGCTGGCTGGGGCATGCTGGGAGTTGTAGGCCAAAAACATCTGGAGACCCAAGGTTGGAGAACACTGAGCTAGATCTTTTAGAGACTTGTGCTGGGATGCAGTCTCAAAGGGGCTCTGCTTTGTTATCTTTGTTAGTTTACTCTCTTTCCTTTTTGAACCCCACCCCACCGAGACTAGTGGAGTGACTCTTTCCAGGGCCTGTTTACTTTTGTATACTTTATCTATTATGTATTTATTTAATAGATTTATATACCACTTACCATACCTAAAAATATATCTCTAAGCAGTTTACAAAGAAAGATTAAAATACAACAAAATAAATACAAACATAACTATATAAAACATTTGTAAAAAAAATATTAAAACCAAGTACCACCATGATTAGCAATCAAATGGGTTGGCACAATCAATCGAGGCAAGCCTGGTTATTACTTGGATGGGAGACCCCTCCTCTAGTTTCCTGCATTGAGCAGGGGGTTGGACTCGATAGCCTTGTAGGCTCCTTCCAACTCTATGATCTATGAAATCTATGAAGGTCTGGGCAAAGAGAGGGGTCTTTCATTGGTGCCTAAGACACACCACAATTGGTGCTTCCCCAATACCCCAGAGGAGGGCATTCCAGTAAGGTGGGTGCCCCCATGGAGAAGGCCGTTCCTCTCTCTCTCTCTCTCTCTCTCTCTCTCTCTCTCTCTCCTTTCGCCAGCAGACACAGACTAAGACCTTCTAACTATAAGTTTTATTATGGCAGTGGAAACCAGCAAGGCTGGCTTTAAAGTACAAACTAAGTGTATTGTAGAAACCAATAATGAAAGAAACAAGCGTAGTTAGAATTCTGAGCAATCCGAGCCATTAAGGAAGTGTGACCTCCGTGGTCAGAAGTTGATTCCACACTGAGGACCTCTCCTCCCTCCCAAACTCAAATTACCAACCCCCTGCCTTTAAGATGGAGCCTCTCACTCGAGGGCCAACAACTTAGAACACCTGACACTTCTTAGTTAGTCCGCCCTCTTTAACTGACATCTGACTCTGGGGCTAGTTATGCCCTTCTCCTTATTAACAGGCTCACTGTGACCTCCTAAGCAAGCGGTATCTGAAGTTAGTCGACTCCCGGCAACTTCCAGGCTTATCTCCAAATCAAATGGCCTTGGCATTTCAGCTAGGAATCCCACCCCCTCCTCCTCATCGGACCCAGAATCTGTTCCCTCATCCCTTGAAGGCTCTTCTGCTCTGCAACAGCAATGGGCCCAATCCCTACACCCAGCAATTGGTATACAGAGGTGTACTGCCTGATTCTGGAAGTAGCATACAGCTGCAGGGCAACTGGCAGTTGAAGCTAAGTGTTCTTTCTGGTGGAGACAGGGTAAGCAAGCTCCTTGCAGCTGCTCATGCTTTGGCCAATAGAAGGGGGGCCAGGCTGGTCTCCCCATTGCCACAATGTTATTCCTGGGAGGCAGCTTCCAGTGCCCAGAGATGTTGAAGAGTCCTTGGTTTCGAGTCATAAGTCGAGTCACGAGTCTTTGGACCCGAGTCTCGAGTCCGAGTCCTTGGTCCAAATGGTGACTCACGAGTCACGAGTCACTCCCAAAGCTGACTCCACGAGTCCCCATTAAAATCAATGGGGGGTTTTCCCAACAAAATAAGTCTACTTCATATGTGTGGCTTAAATAAATTCTAGGCACAAGTGTGCCTTTTTATTTCAAAACTCTGCAACTGATTTTGGCAAGAACAGACCAGGTAGACAAACCCAAAATAACCAGACAGGCAGAGGAGGCAGGGAACCCCAAACAGGCAGGCAGAGGCAGCCAAACCCAAAATGTCTGAAAGGTTGCATTTTAGGAAAATGATTTTAAAAAACAAACTTGCTATACTTCCTAAAACCTATCCATGTTGCATTTGAGGAACACGATTTTGGAACACGAGTCCTTGGTCTCGAGTCCCGAGTTGAGTCTCGAGTCCCATTAAAAATATTGGGACTCGAGTCTGATTCGAGTCAGAGGGGGGACTCAGTCCGACTCACGAGTTGAGTCCTGGAGTCCGAGTCCCCATCCCTGCCAGTGGCCCTTGGTCACCTGGCCGGTGGCAGAGGCCAACGTGTGCTTCCTTCAGCACTGCAGTCCTAGGACAACTCCATTGCTCTGGTAAAGCAATAATAACATAAAATCTGATGGAGCAATTGTGTGATCACTCATCCATCATGCAGGCCTGTGGCTCACGCTGGCTCAGCTTGTCTGAGCGTGGAAAGCTAAGCAGGGTCAGGCCTGGTTATTACTTGGATGGGAGACCCCTCCTCTTTCCTGCATTGGGCAGGGGGTTGGACTCGATAGCCTTGTAGGCTCCTTCTAACTCTATGATCTATGAATCATCTATGATCTATGAATCTATGCCGCCATCACCACCACTACCAGGGGGCCCAACTCCTGTGACACAAAGTAACCACCTCATCAGCCCACTCCACATGTCTTCCTGACCTGTATAGAGAGAGCATGGTGAAGAAGCCAACAGGAGAGGCAATTACGGTAAGCCACTTCTGTGTATCATGAGAACTGGCTGTGATAAGAGCAGGGATGTGTGCGAAATTCATTTCTGTTCATGTTGGACCAGAATTTACCCAGTTTGCACCTCCCGGTCCTGAACATTACGCAAATGCAATCTGCGATTGAAGTCCATACATTTCTGAACTTGCAATGTGATTGGTGGAACAAACAAAAAAAAGAGTGTGTTTGAAAAACATGCACATTTTTAAAATGTACATGAAACAATCCACACTTTTGAAAAATGCATACAGACATGCTTTAATTGATGGGAGAAAAATTGCATACATTTTGAAAAAAGTGCGCAATGGACGCACATATTTTGGGGAATGCGCAGAAAAATACACACAAATTTTCAGGCAAAAAGAAAAAAACAAAG
Source organism: Shinisaurus crocodilurus (assembly GCA_021292165.1). Lineage (NCBI taxonomy): Eukaryota > Metazoa > Chordata > Lepidosauria > Squamata > Shinisauridae > Shinisaurus > Shinisaurus crocodilurus. Next base: position 94,794 of record JAHFWL010000859.1, on the reverse strand, counting down.
TTCGCAATCTGATACAAACATGAGTTGGAATGACACGCTCAAGCATTTGGACATCTTTTAAAGGGGTTTGGACAAATTCATGGAGGAGAAGGCTATCAATGGCTCCTAGTCCTGATGGCTATATGCTACCTCCAGTATCAGAGGCAGTATGCCTATTTACACCAGTTGCTGGGGAACATGGGCAGGAGGGTGCTGTTGTACTCATGTCCTGCTTCCTGTGAGCAGCTGGTTGGCCATTATTATGTGAACAGAATACTGGACTAGATGGACCCTTGGTCTGATCCAGCATGGCTCTTCTTATGTTCTTAAGCTGCCTACGGCTTTGAACATGTTGAAAGAAAAAGAGGGGGTGAAACCCTCTATCTAACTCTTTTTTGTTGTTTTTTAGTATGCATTTCTTGTTAATTTTCCTTTGTAATATAAAACCCACGTTAAGAGTGGGAGAATGGACTCTGTGCAGTGATAAAACAAGGCTGCAGTCATAAAATATCTTATGCTTCCCTTTGGCATTTGAGCATCTATGAAATCCATTTATTGCCTCATATACTCCTCCTCCATCAACTTTCTGTCTCCTAATTATCTGGCATAAGAAATGTAATAAATAGCTAATGATGCTCAAAGTGGCAAAGTTATAAACATTTATTTGAACACCTTGAATATTATGGGCTATTTTATGTTGATTACTTTGACTGCCTGCCCATACTGTGTGTGTGTGTGTGTGTGTGTGTGTGTGTGTGTGTGTGTGTGTGTGTGTGTGTGACCATTCTGTTTTTGGGGTGGTTGGGTGCTGAGAGTTGTCCACTTATTTAACAGATCAGCCCCATTTCAGAGTGATTACTCCTGCTGCATCAGTGACTGAGGAGTCAAGTATAGGGATCCAATTTATTTTGTTGAAATATGTATAACCCACCTTTCCAAGGTGGCTAATATCAAATGAAATCAATAATAATGTTCCACGTTGTGGGGTTGGTCAAGGTGACCCCTCAAAATGGTGTGATTCTTGACTCTGTGACGGGGGGGGGGAAGAATCTCTTTTAGGCCAAGGGATGAATTCCATTTTTGAGAAGTTCTCGAGGGCCGCATTCCAATGATGGGTGGGGCCAAAGGCAAATAGGGGTGGGACCAAAGGGAAAGGGGCGGGGGCCAAAATATCAAAAATACCAGCATATTTTAGCCTAAAGCACTTCCGGCCAGTAACTAAGCCTTGGGAAGGCAGAGCCTAGCAACGGTGATCCACGCTCTGGTAACCTCTCGTTTGGACTATTGTAACGCGCTGTACGTGGAGCTGCCTTTGAAAACAGTCTGGAGACTTCAATTGGTTCAAAATAGAGCAGCGAGGCTGCTAACGGGGACTGGCCGACAAGAACACATTACGCCAGTCCTCTATGAACTACATTGGTTACTAATTGAAGTCCGGGCCCGATTCAAAGTGCTAACATTGACATTCAAAGCCCTAAACGGTTTGGGGCCAGGTTATCTGAAGGAACGCCTCGTCCCATACGTGCCTACCCAAACCCTGAGATCCTCTTCAGAGGTCCTTCTCAGTCAGAGAGCCCCCTCCAAAAGAGGCTAGGAGGGTGGCTACTAGGGGAGGGGGCTTTGTGGCACCCCATCTCTGGAATCAACCAAGGAGGTGTGCCTGGTGCCTACCCTTTATTCCTTCGGGCACCAGGTGAAGACCTTTTTATTTACCCAATATTTTAATGGTTAGATTTTTATTCCCATTTTTATTATCACTACTGTACCTCCAGTCTGATTCATCTTGCTGCTTTTGTTGTATTGTATTGTGTTATATTATGTTTGTATTTCTTTTTTAATGACACTTTTGGTTTTAAGATTATTGTTTTTATCCTGTTTCTTTTGTAAACCGCCCAGGGAGCCTTTTGGCTGATGGGCGGTAAATAAATATATTAAATAAATAAATCATTTTTAGAATGGGGACAAAACTACACGAAAGCTGGGAAACCACCAAATGATCGGCAGTCAGGGGAAAGGGATTGGGACCAGAAGATGGGGGCAAGTTCACTCATGGAGCTCAGGAGGCCCAGATTAGGACCACAGGCTGGCCGGGATGGATTTGGGTCCTGGGCCTGAGCTTCTGCACCCCTACTCTAAGATTTCTGTCACTAGATCTATCAAGTGTAGGTTGCCCTGATGATGCAGTCAGTGCCTCTTAAAACCTGATAAATGGTTCTTGATCGCTTGTAATATTCAGGACAGGTGACGTGTCTTAATGGATGCTAAGATAGCCAAAGAAGGAATAGGTGATGAGCAAAGATGACTACAGAGATGTAGATTGATAGTAAATCTGTCAATAGGGATGTTACTTTTTTTTTTCATAAACCGCTCAGCGAGAGCAAACTCGCCTTTTTTGGCTTCACGCGAGTCTGTTCGCGAACGTTCTCCTTTTTAGCTCTGTTCACGCACCGTTTGCGAACGCAAAAAAACAGATTGGTACAACTATATCAATACCTAAGGTTGTGTGAGAATTTTTCAGGAACCATTCAACAAGAGCAAACTCGCCTTGTTTGGCTCACGCGAGTCTGTTCACGAACATTCTCCTTTTGCTCAGACCGGCTCACTGTCCATGAATGCAAAAAAACCAGAACGGTGACATCCGTATCTGTCAATCTACACTGATAGATTCCACACACACACACACACACACACACACACACACACACAAAAGACTGGGGGAGGTGAAGAATCAGGTCTGTGTGTAAGCGGAAACCCAAAGGACAAGCTGGCTGTTTTCTTGGGGTAGGACTGAAAGAAGAAATGTTCCTGCAAGATCTAATCATTGCTTTTTAACCAGGTTCCACCAGGCATTTTTTCGTTCCTTATAAGCAGGACCATGATTCTTTGGGAGTGTAGAAAATACAGAATTAACAGTGCACTCCTAGGCATATCTGCCCAGAAGAAAGTCCTATTAAGTTCAATCAATGGGACTTGCCCCCAGTAAGCGTGAATAGGATTCCAGCCTAAATATCATACTGGGCATACAGTTCAGCTTTCTGAAAATTTCAACTTGGTTTTAAAAAAGGGCAGGGGGAAGGGAAGAAGCAAGTTTCTTGATCTCATGGTTGCAAATATAGGTTTGAAAGTGTGTGAGCACTCAGGAGAAATCTTGGAAGCTAAAGGGCTGGCTTCATCTGAGGCCCTTCTCTGGCTGCTCTGACCTTCAGAGGTTCAGAAAGTAGCTATCAGTGAGAGGGCCTTTTCTGTAGTAACTCCCTGGTTGTGGAATTCCTTCCCGAAGCATATTTGCCTGTTATCTTTTAAATGCCAGGCTAAGTCCTTCCTATTTGTCCACCCCCTTAAGCACAACCCAATGTCCAGACTTCACCTTCTTTGTCTTCCCTTGGATTACAAGAATTTTTTTTTGCTGGCCTGTATGAAGAGCCCTTCCTGGGACATATATCTATAATAATAGAAGAGGTGGTGTGTCTGTCTGTCCAGCGCCATAGCACCAAGGCTGTGAAACCTAGGCACCCGAAACCTGGCATGCATGCTAAGGGGACCCTAGGAGTGTACAACTCCATTTTGTTATTTTTGTTTTAAAATGTATCTTAAGGGGAAACCTAAACATGCATGGAATTGTGCCCTTAATTAATTTAAATGTGTCCGTGTGGTTGAAGCCTGCAGTAACATCTTCAGCCACTAGGGGCAGACTTCCCTAACCAGCACATGGCTTTGCAGTCCATAAAGTTTGAAGCTAGGAGATTATGTAGGCCAAGGGACACTGGTATATGCCTTCCCCCTCCCCACTGCTGTGGGGCAGAGCCTCCCCCTGTGGGATGGAGTGGACAGACCCATTCAACATTCTCAGTCATTAGGGGCAGACTTCCCTAACCAGTGCATAGCTTTGCAGTCCATACACTTTGAATCCAGGGGAGATTAATAGTCTGAGGGACACAGTTATATGCCTTCTCCCTCTCCCCTGCTGCGGGGCAGTTCCCCTCAGGGAAATGGAGTGGGAAGATCTCTCCCTTAGGGGCTATATATGGGTGAACCATGGTAGGGGCCATGCCTAGGAGTCCGATCAGGGCAGGCACAAGCACAACATGTCCAGCTCTGACAGCTACATATGTTTGCTTGCAGCCTTCACTATATCAGTCTAAGGGCTATTCCCACCCATGAAAAGCCAGGTCCGTGTGTGTGTGTGTGTGTGTGTGTCAATCAACATTATTGATCAAGACTCTAGATCAATAATGAAGATTCAACAGACAGCACAGCTTGTACTTCTCAAAATTGTGCCCCATTGTCTAATCCAGGGGTGGGCAACACACAACCTGTGGGCCACATGCAGCCCCAGTGCTCCCCAGCCCCCCCCCCCCCCACTGCCCTTCCCACACCACAATTTTGTAAAAGAAAAAAACTCCATAGAACTATGGCGCACCAAAAGGTCAAACTGAGCTTGATCATTTGGTGCACCATAGTTGGTGCTCTGCAGCTGCTACAGAGCCTTGAAAGGGTCAAAGTTAACCTGTAAACAAGCTAAATTAGACATTTTTGGTGCTCTGAAGTGCTACAGACACCATTTTTCCCCTTTAAAAAATTAATATTATTAGTTTTCAGATTGCCTGGGAGACTGCAGCTTGAGGAGCCCAGGGGGCAAAAATGGCCCCCAGATCTCCCAAAGGTGGCCAGCCCTGGTCTAGTCCATTCTGCCTAGGTTACTCAGACCTACCTAACTTGTGCTGTGAACTACTTAGCCAATGCAGCCCACTAGCCATATCTTGTGGCCTGTCGGGGACTTGACGATCCCCTTGTTTTTGCAGTCATGGGCAGGCAGGACTAACAGGAGGTTCATCATGCTCCTGTTGAGCCAACGTACTTAGCAGGTGGGTTGCATTTGGTTTCTTGGCTCACCAGCTGTACAGGCCTGCAGTAAGTGAAAGCGCTGCATGGCTTCATGCAAGCGGTTGTGCAGTGTAGCACCTGTTGCCCACATGCTGTTGCATGCGATGCCCATTTTGTTTATTACACTGCTACAGGAAAGGCAAAACCCTCTCGAAGTTTTTTTAAAAGTTGCTTTTCTTTAGACAGTGGTCACTTTCTATCCAAAATAAGCACCGTCTCTTGTGCCAGCTCAGAATAAAACACTCTTCCCCGGCATTCATAAATCATACTTAGGTTTGATAAAAAGTTTGGTTCAGCTACAGTGCTCTCGCAGCATGGAGGGATATGGAACTTATTAAGATGGAGCTTGACATTCTCCAGCAAATGAATGGGAACATTTGTTCATTAAGATGGAACATTCCCATTTCTGTGTTTAGAAATCCTGAGTACAAAGGGACCGCTGTGGGGACCTGCAAGGGATGGAAATTCTTTATGCGGTCCTCAGCCCAGAGACAAGACACAAGGCATCCCCTAGAGACATTTTACACCCAAAACCAGGACTAGAGCTGGTAATATTACAGGGGGGAAACAACAACCAAAAGACTTTGTTAAAGTGAAAATTAATCCCTTGGCAATAAATGTATCAATGGTCACTCTTCCAGTTTACATAAGAAGACAGATCATAGAATTGGAAGGGACCATTTAGGCCACCGAGTCCAGCACCCTGCTCAGTGCAGGAATCCATTTTAAAGCATCCCTGACAGGTGGCTGTCCAGTCTCTGCTTGAATACCTCCAGCGACGGAAAGCCCACCACCTCCCTAGGCAGGTGGCTCCATTGTCTGAATGCTCTGGCCATTAGGAAGTTTTTCCTGATAGCCAATTGAAATCTGTCTTACTGTAACTTAAGCCTGTTATTTCATGTCTTACAGTCTTGGATGATAGAGAACAGGTTGTGGCTCTCTTCTGTGCAACAACCCTTTGGCTACTTGAATTGTGTTACCATATTCCCCCCTCAGTTTTCTCTTCTTAAGGCTGAAACATACCAAAGTATTTCCATATTTCCTTGTAGGATTTAGTTTCCAGTCCCTTGATCTTCCTTGTTGCCCTTCTCTGAACTCATTCCAATTTATCTGAATTCTTCTTAAAGTGTGGTGTCCAGAACTGGACACAGTATCAGAGGCCAGGTCAGCTCAGAGTAGAGAGGAACTATTACTTCCTGTGATTTAGAAACTATACTTCTATGATGCAGCATTAAATAGCACTGGCCTGTTTTGCAGCCACATCACACTGCCAACATAGATTCAGCTTGTGATTGACTACAACTCCAAGATCCTTTTCATACAAACTATTGTCAAGCCAGGTATCCCCCATCTTATACCTGTGCATTTGACTCCTTTTTCCTCAATGAAGAACTTTGCACTTGTCTCTGTTAAATTTCATTCTGTTATTTTCTGCCAAGTTTTCTGACCTATCAAGATCATTTTTACTTTTGTGGCTGTCTTCTAAGATATTAGCTATTCCACCCAATTTTGTGTCATCTGCAAATCTGATGAGCATCCCCCCACACACACCTCTTCCTCAAAGTCATTAATAAAAATGTTGAAGAGTACAAGACCCTGGACCAAACCCTGTGGTATCACACTCGATACTTCCAACCAGTTTGATGAGGAACCATTGTCGAGCCGAGCACCCTTTGAGTACGGTTCTCCAGCCAGCTGTGGATCCACCTAATAGTAGTGCTATAATAGTAGCGCTATCCAGCACACACTTAACTAGTTTGCTAATCAGAATATCACAGAGCACTTTGTCAAATGCCTTGCTGAAGTCAAGATATATTATGCCCACAGCATTTCCATGATCTACTAAGCAAGTTACACAATCAAAAACCTAGATAAGGCTAGTCTGGCTGGCAGGACTTGTTCTTGATAAGCCAATGATTACTGGCTTCCAATGATCACTGCATAGTGTCAAGGTGTATCCACAGATGGAGCACTTTATAATCTGCTCTAGAATCTTCCCAGGTCTTGATGTCAGACTGACTGGTCTATAATACCCTGGATCTTTCTTGTTACCCCTTTTGAAGATAGGGACAACATTTACCCTCCTCCAGTACTTCAGTACTTCACCCATTCTCCAGGATTTCTCTAAAATAATAGATAGGTCACTGAGTGACTGTGGCTGGTCACCTAGTGAGCTTCATGGCCGAGTGGGGACTAGAACCTGGATCTCCTGAGTCCCAGTCCAACGCTTTCACCACTACGCCACACTGGCTACTTTACTATCCTCTATGAAGTAGGACATGTGGCCACCTTACCTGCTCAAATGTAAACGTACCTCAAATGTCAATGTACTTGCGAAAAGGCACCAAAAATATCCCATGTGGTCTCGCATCCAAGTAGAAACTGACCCTGTAAAAAGCTGCCCTGGAACTCTTGGCAAAGTGCCGAGTGCAAAACAATGCATACCTACACTGGAGCATATGAGAAAGCTTTCAATATTTGGAGCTAGGAAATATAAAACAGTAAAATGCTATCTTACATGCAGTTCTTTTTATATACTTCTTTTTCTTTTTTTTAAATTATTTTATTTATTTTTCAAAACAAATTATAACAAAATATATATATATAACAAAATACAAGATTATCACACAAATATAACATAATCAACATACAATAAATCATGAAGTGCTCCCCCCCACCCTCCAAGGGACCAATTAATATACTTCTATCCTCTTGATCAAATAAATTCTAAATTCCAAAAATATAACATATCCTGACAAGGCATGTTACCCTTCCCCTTTATTAATACATAATCTAGTAATTGATTCCATATCTCCATAAAATTATTCTTCTTTAGCAATCCTTTTTTGCATTTGATACTACTAGTTAGTTTATCATTTAGGGCTATGTCCCAAACTTCCTTATACCAGTCTGTTAGGAAAACATGTTGTACTTTCCAATTTCTCGCTATCATTAGCCTGGCTGCAGTTAACCAGTTTACAATTAACACCTTCATATTTTGATCACAAATAAGCTTCTCAGTTATTGATAACAATGCTAATTTTGGACAGACCTCTAAATTAGTACTAATAATTTTTGATATTTCTGTAAAAACCTCTCGCCAAAACACTAATACATTTTTACAACTCCACCACATATGAGCATATGTCCCTTTTTCCTGACATCCTCTCCAACATAATGCAGAACAATTATTATCTATTCTATTTAATCTTACTGGAGTTAAATACCATCTCCAAATTAGTTTATAAAAATTTTCCTTTATCCTAATTGACATCATTTTCACAATCCGTCTATCCCATATATTGTTCCACCCCACCTTCGAGGTCACCTCTTCAAATTCATTATCCCATACTGCCTTAAGCTGATCCTCTTGTTCTTTTGCTTTTTGAATCAATCTATATAAATCCCTTGTTATACCTCTTGTTGATGCATCATTACCTGGTAGGCCATCTCTAGACATGACCATCTTTTCAAAATTAGTTAAATCTCTCTCGTACTCAGTTTTCCTTTTCCATTTCTTCAACCACTGTTCTAACTGTAATAAATTTAACCACATAATCTTCTTCTCCCAACAATTTCCATTATTTGATCTCTAGTCCCCATCTTTTCCACCCAATCGGACAATCTAATAACCCTTTCTTCTCTTAGTTTACCATCCAGCTCTGATCTTAAGTTTTCAGCAAAATCCTTAAGAGCTACCACCGGAGTTAATGGAGATATCCCTGGTATAAATATGCTCTTCATAGTACCCCAAATCATTAACAAATTTCTTAGAAAAGGGTTGTCTATATTTTTTATCAATTTATTATTATTTTTTTCTTCTTTTTATATACTTCTATGGTTTGGGGGGGGGGTGCCAGCTCTGCAAACAGAAACATTCCCACTACACCAACCCTTCCACAGTATCCACTGTTTGTGGAAGTAGACATCTCATTGGCCACTGTGCAAATGGAATGCTGGACTAGATGGGCCTTTGGTCTGATCCAGTATGGCTTTTCTTATCTTCATGGAGTTAATGTACTTGTGGATTGTTCAGCCTATTCTAGGATCATAACTTTCTATTTAAAAAGAGCACAACATTTCGTAAGACAGAAAAGTGGCTCCTAAGTCACAGACCTAATTTGTAATATGACTGGGAGTAGAACCCAAGACACGCCAGACCACAGTCTCCACATAAGAGGGAAATCTAACTAACCAGGAACAGTAATCAAGCATGTTTGTTTCTTTGTGAAGAGACAGAAAAAATGCTATACCTTCAAAGGCTATTGCAGCCCCTCAGATCTGCAGAGTGAGAAAGTACGTTCTTGGGATAATGTCAAGGGAAGGAGTCCAGATGCCACTGCATACCTGGAGAGTCCAGGGACAGTTTTCTTTTCCTGGGGGATCGTCCTTTTCCTCTCGGAGAGAATGAAATCTGCATATGCTTAAAAGTCAGTCAATGTTGTCAGAATTTTTTTGAAATAAAAAATGGGCATGCCTAAGTTCCAACGCTTCCAGTCACAGCCCCAATGGGAGGGAGGGAGGGAGGGAGGAAAGAGTGGAGGATGCTTCTTTCTTCTGGCAGACTGGAGTATCCTAGTTCCAGGGGCTTCTTGAAACATGCACATGCGGATAAGTGCTTATGAACGAAATCTATGCATTGAGGTCTCTCTCCATGCATAGATCTAAAAGCCAGAATCAGCTTTTGCTTATAAAAAGCTGAGGCACAGGAGAATATATATATATATATATATATATATATATATGAAAAGTTCTTCATGTGAGACTGTTTTACTGTTTTGTGCCAACATCATCTTTATATTAACCATCTCAATCCAGGTCTACAGCAAACTTTTCCAGCTTTTGCAGAGTCTGAGCACATCTGGGAAGCCTTCCCAGAGGTTGAGGAGGGGGATAGCCATGTCTCCCCCACCCTCCCATTTATGTTTGTAGACCAAACTCATTTCAAAGCTCTTGTCTAAAAGCCAACTCTCCTAGGACTTTTATGAATCTGTACAGGCCATGCTATGTTGAACACTTATCACTTCTTCTGGCATCAACCAGAGTCCAAACAACCAGACACTCTCTTGGCCAGAATGCAAGCTCCAAGCTGAAAGTACAAGGCTGCCTAAGTCCTTGGACAAATGATGCATAGAATGTGTGACTGCATGTTGCCATGGAGATGCCATTCGGATATTGCTTAACATTCTGCAGTGGTTGGCACATGTCTCTTTTGGTACCCCACTGAGACTGTGTTGGCAGGTGACGAAGACTTCAACAAGTTTTCACTGTATTACGTGATGCCCCATTCAGAAGAATATGGCCAGTGTTTCGTTCATTCCAAAGCAAACTTGACTACCTTGTGTTTACTTCCTGCCATGACAACGCCATTTTTGCTATGGACAATCTCATACTACCTTAAAAGAATGTGTGGAAGTGCCCCTGCAGGGCTTCCTCATTTACTGGGGGATCCAGGCAGGGTCTGGCTGAAGCAAGGGTGTTTTGAGTGTAGAAACAAGCATTCGGGCCAAATAAGATGGAGCACCAGCAGGCAGCCGATGACATCAGCTGTATGAGACTCCTGGCCAAGGTTATTAAAGGAGGCAGGGAAGAGAGAGAAATGGACACTATAAGAGTATAAAACTACACTGAGTTAGACCAAAGATTTATGTAGTCTTCACCAGTGGCCTGGCAGGTTCATGGACACTGTCTGGTGGTAATGGCCATTCATTGTTGTTTGACTCCAGCTGCTGAGTGGCCATGAAAAATGAGGCCATTGAATCAATTGTTCACATGGCATTCTTTGTTAGTAATATGTTATCTTCATGGTGCATTGAGATATTAGAATGAAATTTGGTACACATGTTCAGGACACAATTACACATTTAGAGTTTGGATGCCAGCTCAACCAGCGCACCTATTTCCATGAAATGATATCCCCTTGAGCACTAAGATATCACAATGAAACTTGGTATCTATGTTTACGACATAATTCTAAGAACATAAGAAGAGCCATGCTGGATCAGACCAATGGGCAATCTGTTCACACAGTGGCCAACCAGCTGCCCATGGGATCCCACAAGCAGAATATGAGTGCAACAGCACCCTCCTGCCCATGTTCCCCAGCAACTGTGTACATAGGCAATTCTCCATTTGAAGTTCGAATAGCAGCTTGACCTCCTATCCATTTTCAAGGTGGTGGGAAGAATGAAACAGGATACATCTAAAACAGCACCTCTCAAATATTGTGCTTACCTTGTGTATGTTTCTTCCATGTTTAGCTATTATTCCTAGTAGACTTATCCCCCAGGAATTTGTCTATCCTTCCTTAAAACGATTGAAATTAGCAAGGTAGCAGGATCACAAGAGAACCAAACATAGTTGATAACTGTAATTACATACCTACCATTCTGAGAATCATAAACCCATTGTGTTGTTCTGAGACATGATGAAGACACCTCTTGGTTATTTTACTACCTTGATTTCATGTGGTCAGTATAATTTCACAACCATATGATGGGACCTAGCCCCCAAACCAAGGACTCCCTTCCTAAATAGATCCAAGTCTGAAAATATTTAGAAAGCAATGCAAAATTTCCCTTTTTACAAACATATCTCAGGAAACATTATAAATCTAATTAGACAAATAGCATGATTTTATTTTCAGGTCAGGACACATCTTATTGTGGAATTGTTATAAATATAATTAGTAGGTTATCTTTTGTAGGAGCTTTCTTTTAGTGCCACTGCTTATTGCTGTTATATAACCATTTTATACTGATTCATAGCCTTAAGATGACTCTGGGTGTGAATTTGTAAGCTGCTTCGAGTGGTTTGTTTAGAAAAACGGGATGTAAAGTGAAAAAAATCAAACCCAACTTAAAAGTCCTACAAATCTATACATTCACACACACGTACTCCAGTCCTGCTGGATCATTTACTCAGGGAGCAAACCTAAGGCCCCTAGTCAGTGTCTGAGGGGCCATAAGATAATTTGGATTCCGAGATCAGAGATCAGAGACGGTGCTCTGACCTCAGAGCTGGGAATCAGAGCACACACACACACACACACACACACACACAACTAGTGCAGATAGAACTGCACCGGCTGCTCTCCGAGGTCAGGAAGATGATCTCAGAGCAGGACCGGTGCAGGGCAGTTTGGCGCCCCAGGCGAAAAAATATTTAGCGCCCCCCCCTCTCCAAAGCAAAAAAAAAAAACCCTGCGCCGCCACCACCAACCTACCTTCCCCCCCCCGCCCTGGCGGCGGTGGCGGCTGCTGCTGCTGCTGCTGCTGCTGCTGCTCCTGAAGTGACGCGACGCGACGGGACCCCCGCGCTGTTTTTTGCCCGGGGAAACCATGGCAACAGGGCTGTTTAAGCCCTGTTGCCCTGGTTCCTCCCGCCAAAACAACGCGGGCGGGGCTCCAGAAGCGACGCGACGAAGGTAGGTGACGGGGGGGTTGGGGGTGATGGGGGGGTTGGGGGGGTGGCGATGGCGGTGGGAGGCGCAGCGGCAGCGAGCGAGCGGGAGGGCGGAGGGCGGGGGGAGGCGCAGCGGCGGGCGAGCGAGCGAGCGGGTGGGCGGGGGGAGGCGCGGCGGCGGCGGCGGCAGGCAGGAGGGTGGGGAGGCGGAGGCCTGGCGGGGGAGGCGGAGGCCTGGCGGGGACGGCGCAGCGGCAGCGAAGAGGAGCGCAGCATTTCCGCGCCCTCTTCAGCCGCGCGCCCTAGGCAACCGCCTAGTTGGCCTAGCGGTAGCGCCGGCCCTGCCTCAAAGAGGGGGAGAAGGGAGTATTTCAGTGGGCAGGGAGAGGAAGAGACTAGAGAGGCCAGGATATGAGTTATCCTGATGCCTCTCCAGCCTCCTTCCCTTCCCCTGTGAAACACTGTTGCTAGACAGGCAAATAAAACCCTGTCTAGCGAAAATGCAGGATGGGGAGGTGAAGATCACCTCCTCCACTCCTCCTGCCCTGCATAAGATGAGTGTAAACCTCCAAGTTCCGGGCTTATGATCATCACAATAGAATTGTGCCCTCAATGGATTTAAAGAGGGGGCTGTTTAAAATAGACATAATTCATAGATTTCCTAAATCCTAGAAGTAAATTATTGCATGTCAGTATTGGCAAGATAAAAATAAGTGAGTTTGGTGGCTACCAAGAAGAGGGCCTTTTCTGCTGTGGCACCCTGGTTGTGCAATAAGCAGGGATGGGGACTCGGACTCGAGGACTCGACTTGTGAGTCGGACTGAGTCCCCCCTCTGACTTGACTCGGACTCGAGTCCCAATATTTTTAATGGGACTCGAGACTCGACTCGGGACTCGAGACCAAGGACTCGTCAACATCCCTGGGCTGTTGACGAGTCTTCTGGCTGTGCCAGAAGGAGCGCGATCACCGGTGAAGAGCGCATGGAAGCGAGGCACGCCGCTGCTCGGCCACTATGGACAGCTACCAGGAGCGCAGCCCCAACGATGTGTTGAGATTTATTTTGATTGATGTGTTGTTGTGGGGGTTTTGGGTTAGGGTCAGACATTTTGGGTTTGGCTGCCTCTCTGCCTGCCTGTTTGGGGTTCCCAGCCTCCTCTGCCTGCCTGGTTATTTTGGGTTTGTCTGCCTGGTCTGTTCTTGCCAAAATCAGTTGCAGAGTTTTGAAATAAAAAGGCACACTTGTGCCTAGAATTTATTTATGCCACACATCTGAAGTAGCCTTATTTTGTTGGGGGGAAACCCCATTGATTTTAATAGGGACTCGTAGAGTCAGTTTTGGGAGTGACTCAGGACTCGTGACTCGTGAGTCACCATTTTGGACCAAGGACTCGGACTCGGACTCGAGACTCGGGTCCAAAGACTCGTGACTCGACTCGTGACTCGAGACCAAGGACTCTTCAACATCCCTGGCAATAAGCTTCCCAGAGAGGCTCACCTGGTGCCTACATTGCGCTCTTTTCGGTGCAAGGTGAAGACCTTTTTCTTTTCCCAGGTATTTTAGTGTTTGTTTGTTTGGTTTCTGTTTTAAATCTAGTACTGTATTTCAAATCTTTACACTGCTGCTAGGTTCTATTTGGTTATTGTTTTTATTTATTATACTGTAGTTTTAAACTTTTAAAATGTTATATTGTATTTCATCGTCTTGTATTTTATGGTTTTAATTGTCGTGAACCACCCAGAGAGCTTCAGCTATTGGGCAGCTTAATAGGGATGTAATAAATAAAATAAATAAATAAACAAACAAAGCAGCACAACATCTGGAAAAACAGGATCAGGTCCAACGCGATCCAACATGACGGCCCAATGAAAAGGCAAAGGTTTTTTTAAAAATGTCAAGGCATATCTAGTGTTTCTTTTTCTTTTCCTTACATCCACCCCATCCTCCACCTAAGAATTTGGTTAGGAAATGCCTTCTATTCATGGATAGTTTTAGTCAGCACTGTTGAGGGACTGATTAAATGTGGCCACTCAGTTGCACAAAACAACAACAAAGCACTCTGCAGGCACAGAACTTCCACTTCATATGGAGAAAGCTGCTTTCCCATTCACTCCTATTTGTACAAAGGATGTAAGCAGTCTGTACAGATGTCATTTCCAAGTAGGGACAGATAAATCTGTCAGTTTCTCCCAGTTTCTCGTTTTTCCAATCTTGAATTCGGTTTGTCTCGAACTTTGATAATTTCTCCAGTCTCAAGTTGGGTGCGCCCTGAACCTTGAGAATTTTTTTTTAAGTCTACATGAAAATTCAGAACAATCTTTGTGCACATTTCTCCTAGTACGTGCATTTTTGCCTAATGTACACTTTTTTTGCAAGCAATTCTCCAAATATAATGCATTTTTAATGTTGTTTTCCCCAACGGACACATTTTTGTATGCATTCTTTGACCGGAGAACTCCACTGCAAATATGAGAGAAGCGTTAATTTCAAAGATGGCGGAGTTTTGGTTTGCTTTGGTTTTGGTTTCCAAGATTCCAAGAGCTGGCATTATCTCCCTCACCATGGGCGTGTGCAGATGTGTAACATCTGCACAAGCCCATGGTGTCCATATGTTCAGCGAATGACACACCTTATTTATTCCTCACACATGTAACTCAGCCTTCTTCTGAGAAACTTGGAATGGCACACAGTAAACCACAGAAATGCAAAATCAAAATGGACATAAATATATTTATTTTATAGCATTTTTACCCTGCCCTTTAGCCAAAAAGGCTTCCAAGGCAGCTTACAAAGATATTTCTTAAGACAGTCCCTGCCCACAGACTTACACTCTAAAAACATCACACAAAAGGAAAGGGGATTGGGAGGGAGGAAGAAAAAAAGCAAATTCAGACTCTAGATTCTTAGCTCTAGACATATGCCTTGCAAGGAATAAATCCTGTTTTACTCTCACAACAACCGTACAAAGAAGTCTGTTCTGAGAGATGCACAGTACAATCCTAACCATGTTTATTCAGAAATAGGTCCCACTGTGTTTAATAGGGCTTACTCCCAAAAGTGTGTATAGGATTGGAGCCAGAGATTTGCCCAAGGTTAACCTCTGAGCTTCACAGCTTAGTGTGGATTCAAATCCAGGTAACCTCAACCTTCTATCTGCTACAGCACACTGGTTCTTTACCCTGGATTGTTGCATGGTGAGCATTATCAGCATTAAAGATGAAGAAGGAAGCACAACAGGATTTGTACAACCTGAAACTCGCACAGCAGCCGGGCTCTGAAAAAAATGTGTCATCTGAGTAGAATCCAGAAAAGATGCTCACTGTAAAAATGAGGAAATTTGGTACAGGACTCTGCAACAGTGGTTTTTGAGCTTTCCAGTCTCAAGAAACCCTTTCCACATCAATTATTTGCCAAGAATCCTCTAATCAACTACCACATGGGTTTCAAGTAATTCTGGGAAGTGCTGTGGGGTGCACACTAAGTTCATGCAGATCAGTGGGAAGACTTATGAGGCTGATTATTTTTCTGGGTGAACCAGCTGTATTGCAGGGATGCACAATTACCCCCACTGTTTGCCCCAAAAGCAAAAATCAAATGCTCACAAAAAGCTCAGAAGTACTGACACAGTACCTGCTGCCTCTGCCTTCTCCTGCCCTTAAAAGGGCTGGAAAAGGCAGGGGTGAGCACTCTCCAGCCCCCATCAGAGTATCTTTTCCCACTCAGGGTGGAACTGGGACTACCAGGGTGGAACCAGGAAGACCATTGTTGCTCAGTAATCTCAGGCCTTCCTGTCTTGGGGGACCTAATGACCAGCCTAGGTGACAGGGTTAGTTCAGAGCCTGAGATTACTTCATTGCCCTAGAAGATACTCCAATTTGCAGCTCTGATCCAGCTGCAAATTATGAAACTATGGTCCAGGAGTTTGTTTTGATTGTTCATTTTCGATCACCACTTTTCTTCACCTTCAGTCACATGAGAGGTTGCCTAAACCTCTGTATTTGCCTTCTGTAATAAATGTATGGAGCAGAGCAGCTGAAGTTTGAAGTAAATGGCTTGCCTCTTCAGCTTGCAGTGGAAACTTCCAGCGAAACTCTGACACCTCAGCATTTTTCTCCGTTATTTTAATTGTGGTCTCAAGGACTGCCTGAAAGTACACCAAGAACTTGTGGTGGTCTCCAGATCACAAAGTAGGAATCAGTGGTCTACAGAAATCAAAGTCAAATTATTGCAGTTTCACCTTAAATCTTGTAATGACAATGCAAAGTGTTCAGGCAGACAGGAAAAATCAGCAAGAGGAAGTATAGTTCACAGGTAGAACATCAATCAAAGAGGGCCCATGAAAGTTCGTAATTGGCATAAATGAAAGAGTTAATGAACATATTAGATTTGAACACTGGACCAAGGTTAGCTACGGATGATGGCTTAGTGGATGATAATGGCTTCACCGATGCTAATACATGAGGCTCTAACAAAGACCTATTGCCTCCTTGATTTACCCAGTTTTATTGACTGAGGTTAAGAAGGCATTACTTCAAATGAGAATTAAATAAAAGCACAGTAGCAGACAACCTTGACCTCAAATTATTTAAAATAATTGCTTTGTCCATAGAAAAATTAACTGCTGATTAATCTTACCTATCTTTCTGAGCTGGTGAAATATAATAATCTCTTCGCCATAAAATCAGCTCTTTAGAAAAGAGACGCATGCTCTCCCATTACGACCAGAGAAGTGATTAAGTAAGAAAGGGTCCCAAAAGCCTTTCCACACATTACTCAGAACGAGGTGGTAGAATTCTGGACTACACCACTTCAGCCTGAGGGGGGACATTTGGGGTTTTGTGTGTGTGTGTGTTTTGGGGGGATTTTTGTATTCCTCCCCATCTTGATTCCTGACATAAGCCCTGTTCAGATGACTGTAAACACGATGTAATCAAGGTTCTGTGCATAAGGCATAATCTACAGCAGTGTTCTCCAACCTTGGGTCCCCAGATGTTTTTGGCCTACAACTCCCAGCATGCCCCAGCCAGCTACACTTGCTGGGGCATGCTGGGAGTTGTAGGCCAAAAACATCTGGGGACCCAAGGTTGGAGAACACTGATCTACAGTATGCGTCAGAGGCAGGGCCTGCCACAGTAGTCCTCCTCCTCTGTTATTTATTTAAAATATTTTTGGATTACCCCTCTACTCAATCAGTGCTCAAGACAGTGTCCAATAAAAAATACAAAGAGTAAAATACATAAAAATATAAAATCCTAAAACATATTTAAAAATGGGGATTAATGATAAAAACAGAGAGCGGCTTTTAAAAGATTGGCTTTTTAATATTGTCTTAATGTTGTCTGTCTGAAGGACACTAAGGAGGAGGCTAGCGAAACCTCCCTAGGGACAGTGTTCCACAGTTGAGGTGCTGCTACAAAAAAGGCCCTGTTATGAGTGCTCACCAACCTTACCTCTCTAGGTGGTGGGGCATGCAACACGGGCTTAGATGATGAGCACAGATTTTGGACAGGCTCATATGGAGGGAGGTGGTCTTTCAGATCCCCTGGCCCCAAGCCGTTTAGGGCTTTATAAGTAAGAACCAACTACTTGAATTGAGCTGAGGAAAAAAACTGGAAGCCAGTGCAGTTTCAGTACCAGTGCCATATTATTATTATTATTATTATTATTATTATTATTATTATTATTATTATTATTATTATTATATTTAAACCCCACCTTTTTTCCTTCAAGGAACCCAAGGAGGCTTACATAATCCTCCTCCTCCTCTCCATTTTATCCTCACAACAACCCTGTGAGGTAGGTTAGGCTGAGAGTCAGTGACTGGCCCAAAGTCACCCAGTGAGTTTCATGGCTGAGCGGGGACTAGAACCCGGATCTCCCGAGTCCCAGTCCAACACTCTCACCACTACGCCACACTGGCTTTTTATATGGCCTATAAAAACAAACGTCTGGCCTTCTGCAGCAGCTGAAGTTTCCGGACACTCTTCAAGGGCAGCCCCATATAGAGCACATTACAGTAATCTAAACATGAGGTGATTAAGGCATGGATCACTGTGGCCAGATCCACTTTCCCAGGAAGGGATATAATGGGCTCACCAACTGAAGGTGGGCAAAGCCACTCATGACTACCAATGCCACCTGACCATCTAGGTGCAGTGCTGGATCCAAGAGCACGCCAAGCTGCGTACATGAGCGAGCGCTACCCCATCCAGAACAGCTTGTATTCCCGATCATGGGTTGGGCTGTCTACTGACCAACAGAACCTCCATTTTGTCTGGATTGAGCATGGCTGCCTGGGGCATGCGGGGAGTAGTAGGACTTTTTTCTGTCAAAACATGCATAGGATTGTGCCCCAAAGCTCTTACTGCTAGTAACTAAAGCCTTAGGAGAGGCATTCCAGGCTTTTAGAATAGAAAAACTTTAGAAAAGATTTTAGAAAGTTTTAGAAAAACTGCACACAAGCCAGGAAACTACCAAATGGTTGGGGAAAGGGGGTGGGGAAAGGGGCGTGGCCATCTGGGAAACCTCAAAGGACTGAATTGGGGCCCCAAGAGGTTCTGCACTCCTGCCATAAAGAATAGGAAAGGACATGCATGAATCCTCTAGGCAGCATGGAAGGTCCTTCATAAAGCTCCAAATACCCATTACTCAGAGAAGCTACTTCTCCGAAGATGGGATTACTCCCACAAGACAACTCTGGAGGCAGTGAATGACTCACGGGGGCCATCTCGTGCCTTGAAAGCATCGCATAAGAGCCTGCCTTTAGTTGTGTTTGTTCTCAAATCCGTTAAAAGCTAAGCATGGATGAAAATGAATGATGTGTCTGAACCCAGGAATGTGAATATTGTTCCTCTGTCACCAGAAAGACAGGAATGGGATTGGAGGGATATCAACTTCTCCCAAGCTCAATTACATGCTAGTGCCATATACAGCACAAAAAACACTTGGCAGTTTATGAGAACGAATGGAAGAAAAAGCACGCACAAGATCTTTCTATCGGCATTTTCAGAAATTAGTGTGGGAATCATTCACGGGGGCTATTTTTGCATGATACGGCAAAGCTATGATGATATGTTTAACGTCACAGCTTAATGTGCATTCCTTGGCCCTTAAGAATCCAATGCGTGAGAGGATGGCTTTTCAAAAGTTCTCCAGTTGCAGATAAAAAAGATCTCCTTGTATCACTCCATGCAACAATATGCAAAGCAGCTCATGCCACTAGTGTATTTTCATAACTACCCAGTTTCCCTGGGGGAAAAGTTCTGAAAGAATCCCATTCTATTTAATGGAATTTTGAATGCTGAAAACCAATCTCCATTAATATTACAAGGTTTTGTGTGCCCTAAACTTTTCCTTGGGGCTATTTTAAATAATATTTCCCTACCACCATAAGGAAAAAATGCAGTGCTCCCTCCAACCATAATGAAGTCTTCTCTACCAGAGAGCTTCGGCTATTGGGCAGAATAATAATAATAATAATAATAATAACAACAACAACAACAACAACAACAACAACAACAACAACAACGTGAAAATAAAAATGAATCAGGTATGAAAAAGACATATAAGTCATAAGGGAGATGCAGGGCGGTCTCCAATGAGTATGTCCCCATCCTGCATTTCTCTTATAACCTATACCACTGCATCAAACTTAATGGCTGGGTTCAGACAACACAACCGACACTCAAGAGTTGAGTGTGGGTTATTGTTGAACTGTGGGTTATCATGCTGTCTGAACCCAGCCATGATAACAATCCATGGTTTGTTAACCATGAATATCCCACATTTCACAACCCAACAACCAGGGATGGGGTCTCGGACTCCAGGACTCGACTCGTGAGTCGGACTGAGTCCCCCCTCTGACTCGAGTCCCACTCGAGTCCCAATATTTTTAATGGGACTCGAGACTCGACTCGGGAAGTGCGATCGCTGGCGAAGATTTTATTTTTAAAAATCATTTTCCTAAAATGCAACCTTTCAGACATTTTGGGTTTGGCTGCCTCTGCCTGCCTGTTTGGGGTTCCCTGCCTCCTCTGCCTGCCTGGTTATTTTGGGTTTGGCTGCCTGGTCTGTTCTTGTCAAAATCAGTTGCAGAGTTTTGAAATAAAAAGGCACACTTCTGCCTAGAATTTATTTAAGCCACACATCTGAAGTAGCCTTATTTTGTTGGGGGAAAACCCCATTGATTTTAATAGGGACTCGTGGAGTCAGCTTTGGGAGTGACTCGTGACTCGTGAGTCACCATTTTGAACCAAGGACTCAGACTCGGACTCGAGACTTGGGTCCAAAGACTCGTGACTCGACTCGTGACTCGAGACCAAGGACTCTTCAACATCCCTGCCAACAACAAACCTGGAGGATTATGTGTGCCCTATGGAGGGTAGCTGGACCCGACCTTGTAGCTGGATCTCTGAAAAATCCTATGGCCATCTAGACACTGTATAGTAGGGTTGCACTGTAAACCAGAAACAAAAGAAATAATCAGTTTAGATTCAAGTAAATGTACAATTTTAAAAGGTCAATATTTCAAAATTCTCCTCTATATGCCTGGGCAAACAGGAACTTTTTAATTTGGTGCCATAAATAACACAGTCAGTCCCAATTATATTTCCTTTCAAAGGGCATTCCAAAGTCAGGGTGCCACCAGAGAAAAGGCCCTCTCTTTTGTAGATGTATAGCTCAGTTCTCCCAGCGATGGTACATGGAGTAGGGCCTCCTTCTCAATGCATGGGCAGGATGGTGTGGGAAGAAGCATTTGTTCCTATATTTGGGCCTCAAGTCATTCAGGGCTTTAAATGTGATCGCCAGCACCTTGCATTGGGCATGGAAGTGAATAATAGGCCATCAATGTAATTCTTTTACCATTTATATAATGTGATTCCATGTCTTGTATTTCTATTGTATTTCTATTCTATAATGTGATTCCATCTAAGTAAATTAGTCAGGGCAGTGTCCAGACTGTATCATTCTACTAGAACAAATGACGTGGTGCTAGCAGAAACTAGTTTCCAAACTGTTCGCAAGAGGAGAATCCAACTAAAGTTATGTCTGCACAAGCACGGTTGCACGAGTGGTTGCTCAAGCAGTCCTGCAACCGACTGCGCAACCAGTTTCACAACCACTTGTACAACGGCTTGTCCACGTGTGATGCGCAAGCACTTGGGCAATGGAAAGATTTGGCAGAGCTCTGCTAGTGAGTTTGAGGAATACTAGTGAGTTTGTTGCATACTGCCCATAGAATGAAGAATTCTGAACCAGTTGGTTTCTGAACATTTTTCAAGGGCAGCCCCACAGATATTGCATTGCAGTGATCCAGCCTGGAGGCTACCTGAGCATACATACACTGCTGCATGCAACCCCAGCCCTTTCTTCCTTATTCCCATTTTACCGTAAGCTGTTGTATACCACCTATATAGGATGGCATTTTAAAGGATTTTCACATCTCACAAAGAAAAGCACATGAGTTTAAATGCTCACTAAGAGCTTCTCTACACGAGGCATTTATTGTGCTCTCATGATTCCTCACCTATGGTCATTTGCAGATGCTTTACACAACGTTGTCATCCTCCAGGGCCTCTCCCGTGCTTTCTGAGCATTTCCACAACTTTTTTGGAACGAGGATAATGAGCTATTAAAGTGATAGTACACTATAAAACACTACAAGTTGGTCGTGTATTTTCACAATTCTGCTATACCGCAGCGCCACCTTGTGGCTGTGTAAATAGAACATATAGAAAGGCAGAGAAAGAAAAACCCCTTGGGGGGGGGGGGTCATGTAAAGAAGCCGATCTTAATTCCACAAAGAATCAGGAAGAAGAAGCCTCGGTAAAGTGGCAGGTTAAAACACATTAAAAGCCTAGTGGAGAGAAGCCCTCAGTTTCCAGGGATGGGGACTCGGACTCGAGGACTCGACTCGTGAGTCAGACTGAGTCCCCCCTCTGACTCGACTCGGACTCGAGTCCCAATATTTTTAATGGGACTCGAGACTCGACTCGGGACTCGAGACCAAGGACTCGTCAACATCCCTGGGCTGTTGACGAGTCTTCTGGCTGTGCCAGAAGGAGCGCGATCACCGGTGAAGAGCGCATGGAAGCGAGGCGTGCCGCTGCTCGGCCACTATGGACAGCTACCAGGAGCGCAGCCCCAACGATGTGTTGAGATTTATTTTGATTGATGTGTTGTTGTGGGGGGTTTGGGTTAGGGTCAGACATTTTGGGTTTGGCTGCCTCTGCCTGCCTGTTTGGGGTTCCCTGCCTCCTCTGCCTGCCTGGTTATTTTGGGTTTGTCTGCCTGGTCTGTTCTTGCCAAAATCAGTTGCAGAGTTTTGAAATAAAAAGGCACACTTGTGCCTAGAATTTATTTAAGCCACACATCTGAAGTAGCCTTATTTTGTTGGGGGGAAACCCCATTGATTTTAATAGGGACTCGTGGAGTCAGTTTTGGGAGTGACTCAGGACTCGTGACTCGTGAGTCACTGTTTTGGACCAAGGACTTGGACTCGGACTCGAGACTCGGGTCCAAAGAATTGTGACTCGACTCGTGACTCGAGACCAAGGACTCTTCAACATCCCTGTCAGTTTCCCATCACTTTTTACTTAGGTAATTGGGAAGAATTTGCAAGAGAATCTGCTTCAGACTGATTTCTCAGCCACCCCAAGTTCAAAGCTTCCGTTATCTCTTGTATTAAAAATGTTCTGCTGTTCCCTTAGGACATTCTTTCTTCTTCTTCTTTTTTAAACTCCTGATAGGCTTCTTGTCAAATGCGAATTGCCTGCAAAAGAGAAGCCTTTGAAAAATGATACGTTTTATTCATTCCTTATTTTTCCACGTAGCATTTCAAAAGCAAATCAAAGTAAAGAATAGCTCGGTTATTAGGAAAGTGGGCCTTTGGCTGCTGTACATTCAACATTTTTTTGTTTGTTTGCTTGCTTTAAAAAAAAAAAAAAAAACAGCATTGCCGTATGTTTTGTTTGCCCTAACAAACCAATTTTAGCAATGACCAAAAAAGGCTTAGCATAGGATATTATAATAGATCAGACCAAATCTCTTGCTTTCTCCCTCCAGTGAATGATAGCAATACTGAACCGTGCAGAAGGGCTTTGGACCAGGGTCACAATGGGACACACACACACACACACACACACACACACCAGAACACATGTGATTTATTTATTTTTTAAACAGGCCTAGCTGTATCAGCTTGTTCTTAGTTACTTAAGTCATTTTAAATTTGTTTTTTAAATTTCTGTAGTGAAAATTATGATGTTTTTATTGTTATTTGTCTTTTGTACTGTATTTTATTGCATTTTATGAATTGTTGTGAGCCACCCAGAGAGCTTCGGCTATTGGGCGATATAGAAATATAGAATAAATAAATAAACAAACAAACAAATATTCCTACGGCAAATAGGGGGACCACTTAACCATCGCCAAAAAAAGAGGAAATGCCTCACCACCACCCCCAAAGAACCAATGTACATAACATTTACATATACAAATTTATGTGCATATGCAAATTCAGCCATCATAACTGTTATTTAAATAGAAATACAAGACATCTCACCAAAGTGGGAAAGACTGACTCGGTAACCTGTGTGCCTTGCTCAGTCTACTGTCCAGGTGCTCACTGTGGATGGGCGACTCCAAGGTTCCTTATGGGTTTTTCTATTTTAAACCAGAATTGGATTGGATTGCCTATCAAACAGAGGACACCTTCAGATAGAGGACTGTCCTCTGCTGGATCTCCAAAATAGAGGCCTGTCCTCTGAAAAGTAGTACACCTGGTTACAAAAAGAGATTATAGCTCTGGTCGGCTCATGGGGTCTAGTGACCGACCTAAACAACTACATTGACCTTGGAAAGGGCTGGCCGTGCATGCCAACTGGTGGGGTCCCCTTCCCTGGATGTATTTAAGCAGAGGCTGAATGGCCATCTGTCAGGGATGCTGCAGCTGCATCCAGCATCAAGCAGGGGTTGGACTAGATGGCCTCCAATGTGCCTTCCCTCTCTAGGATTCTATGCAATCCAGGAGGTGAGGTTTGAAGTCTTCTCAGCTTGCACTCTTTGCCTTTACATTAGACCAGCCCACATTTCCCTAAATACTTCCTTTTTGTTATTTGCTTATCTTTGTAGAAAGGTGTCTCAGAGTCCCCCTGTATAGCATATATGCGTCCCCCAGAACTCCCCACATCAGCGACGTAAACATCATTTGTCATTTACATGTGTTTTCACTTGATTGAAAAGTTTTTAAGTCCCCGCATTTCATTTCATTTCATTTCATTCCAGCAATAAACAATAAACAGAGTCACATACATCTCCTGGGTTTGGCTGAAAAATGCCTCTGCCACAGATCTTTGGGCCTCAAGAAAGTGATATGTTTTCAATGTTGAAGGGTTAAAAGAGGACACTCTGGGATCATCTGGAAATCATTAACGTTGTTACAAAGCCCCGAGAAGATAAAAGTTTCCATTTCTCTAAAATGCAAATCAAAAACATATTCATTAGTATTGCAAAACAAACATGCAAATGTTTGCCACTTCAAGAGCCTGGCTAAATATGTACAAGGGCAAAACCCAAAAATACATCTGGTCCTCGGTTAGGAAACTTGCCTTTTCAGTTTTATCTAAAGAGCTCGTCTGTCTTCCATGGTCGGCTTCTTGGAATATAACAGTTCATAATAAGCATTTGAACTAAAGGATGGAATAAACAAAGATAAAGTCTGTGTCCTGGTGTGTGTGTGTCTTTACAAGTGGTCCCGAGGAGATGATTCTCCCATAGGCCTTCACGCACATCCAATGTTTATGAATCGTTTAGTACAGGGGTTTAGGGAGATTATGAGTTTTATGGCGGTGTCCAAAGGATAAGATGTATGGTTTGTATATCCTTGCCGCACACCTTTTTAATCCCCCATTAGTCCAATGCTCTGCTCATTGACTTGCGCATATGTGTTATAAGGCAGAGGGGTTCTTTCTCCAACGGATCGAAGGAAGGGTTTGTTGTGCCCAAATTTGGATACAATATCGGGCACAGGGAATGTCTTACATCATAACAATGACAAAAGGGGGAGAAAGGGCTGGCAGCACTTGACTCGTTCTCCTTTACGATGATTTACTTACTGTCTGGCAATCTGTTCCTCGCATGATGTTTGTTTCCCATAAACAGTTTCACCATGAGGGAGCATTGTGTCAAGATAACAGCGGTATCATCCATCATGGCAGAATACCAACCACGGCTGGCAAGGAAACCGGGCTAGCGCTGGCTCCTCCAAGAGCGTCAGTAAAAGCAACTGCTTCTCAACGTCTTGTACTGTTTCACTCGAAACCCGGCTGTCCCTTCTTAGGCAGTCACTGTAACTTAGAGAAATTAATTGGAAGCAGACTAAATTAGCAAATTTACATGGAAAGAGATGGTTTCCATGCTAGGAGGTGTTTCTTTGAATGTATCAGGAGTTATAGTACTGGTGGAATGTCACCAGCGTTAAGACTTCTGTTTCTTTTTTTAAAAAAAGAAACCCGTGCTGTTCTGCTGCACAAAGTGAAGAGAAAAATAACATCTCTCTAGGCATTTTTATAGCTTGATAATAAAGGTTCTTGCTGGATGGGCATTGATGGTCAGTCAGTTCATGAACCTAGAATACAGGTCACATACACCCCACGGCCACGGCCACCACCACGTGGGCTAAAACCAGTGCAAAAAGGATAGCAGGAAGGCGGAGAGCTGACTGCAAGTTTTACAGCTCTGAATATGGCGAGAGAATGATCAAGAGTTCTCTAGAGTTGGCTAGCTAGAGAGCCAGTGTGGCGTAGTGGTGAGAGTGTTGGACTGGGACTCGGGAGATCCAGCTTCTAGTCCCCGCTCAGCCATGAAACTCACTGGGTGACTTTGGGCCAGTCACTGACTCTCAGCCTAACCTACCCCACAGGGCTGTTGTGAGGATAAAATGGAGAGGAGGAGGAGGAGGATTATGTAAGCCGCCTTGGGTTCCTTGCAGGAAAAAAGGCGGGGTATAAATATAATAAATAAATAAATAAATAGCAAGAAGCAGAGTTTGGGAGCTGCAAGGGTGCACTGTTGCTTTTGGGGGGGTCTGATGCTGTGTTCAGACTGCCTTTGCCTGTCTGTTCTTCTGCTTAACTTGCATATTTGTAAATGAACAAAGATGGGTTCATCCCATGAAGCTGATCGGTGCGAGATCAGGACAGATAAAAGGGAGTACTTCTTCATACGGTGCATATTTACTATGGAATTCACTTCCACAATATCTAGATTGGACTTTGGATGGCTTTCAAAGGGGATCAGACAAATTCATGGCAGAGAAGGCTATCCATGGCTACTAGTCCTGATGGCAATATGCTACCTCCAGTATCAGAGGCAGTAGGCCTATGTACACCAGTTGCTGGGGAACATGGGCGGGACGATGCTGTTGCACTCATGTCCTGCTTGTGTGTTCCTGTGGGCTGCTAGTTGGCCACTGTGTGAAGAGAATGTTGGACTAGATGGACCCTTGATCTGATCCAGTATGGCTCTTCTTATGTTCTTATGAACTGATATTACACTATACTCCAATACTTTCTCCTCACGAGGAAACTGAACACGGAAAAGGCTGCCTTGAAAATAAGAAGCATCACCATCACATAGTCTGTTGTGCTTGAAGCAAGGCTGGCCCAAGGCATTTTGTTGACTGAGGGGAAGGACAAAATGGTGTGTGTCCCCCATTTCATGTTCAGTTGACTGGCCTGGACTGGCCAATTGAATCTTACTTCAGCAATGGTGACAGGACAACATCCTCCACTGCACCTGAGGGCAGCAGACTAGCTTAGCGGTTGTGGTCAGGCTGTGTGGCATACCCAGCTCTGTGCCCCAGCAGAAAGGAACTGCTGGGGTTCTCCGGTGGAATGGCGAGGGGGCTGCCACTGCTGTTACACACACACACACACACACCATCTCCCATCTGAGGCAGCCACCTCCCTCTGCCAAACGGAAAGGCCACCTCTGGCTTGAAGCAACCATCTATTTCCCTGCCTTCCTCCTCCTTTAAGGCGGCCTTCCTCCTCCTTTTTCAGTCAGCAAAGTCTTTACAGGCTCATCGTAACCTCACTTGCCTGCTCCTCCATGACCACCTGACTTCCCCACAACTCGTTGTCAATTCATGCAATCTTCTGCATCACCTTCTGTAGACTGCAAGCCCTAAGGGCAAGAATCTAATCATTTCTGCATTCTGGACAGTTCCAGCATCATCATCAGGCGATCACTCGTGACCGAGTAAGATTGTCTTCCGGGATAAAAGGAGGAAATTCTAAAGAAGATTGTGTAGACTCTAGCGATGGGTCCGTAAGTGACTGTGGAGGCCAATTCTAGATCCACACAGCTTCTCACAGTGAGGACACAGGTTACCAGATAGAAGATGGTCCTGTAAAGGATTCATTTGACGTGCTTTTCGCTTAGCACGTTTCTCCCTTTCACCTTGCACTCGGGCTTCTTCAAAGTCCATGGAACCTTTGTGAAAGGCCAACCTCCATTTAGATCGTTCATGGGCCAGAGCTTCCCAGTTTTCGATGTTTATATTGCATTTTTTTAGATTAGCCTTATGAACATCTTTAAACCTCTTATATTGACCACCGATATTCCGCTTTCCATTCTTGAGTTGGGAGTAAAGTAACTGCTTTGGGAGACGGCAGTCAGGCATTCGAACAACATGACCGGTCCACTGAAGTTGGCGTTGAAGGATCATTTTTTCAATGCTAGTAGTCTTTGCTTCTTCCAGTACACTGACATTTGTTCGCCTATCTTCCCAAGTAATTTGCAGGATTTTCCGGAGGCAACATTGATGAAACCTTTCAAGGAGGTGGAAGTGACGTTTATAGATAGTCCATGTTTCGCAGGCATACAATAAAGTTGGTAATACAATGGCTTCATAAACCAGTGTTTTCGTCTTCTTACAAATATCCCGATCCTCGAACACTCTATGTTTCATTCGAGAAAATGCGGCACTTGCGGAGCTCAAACGATGCTGGATTTCACTGTCGATGTTAGCTGTAACAGAAAGATAGCTGCCAAGATAGAGAAAATGATCGACATTTTCCAGTATTGTCCCGCCAAGCTGGATAGATGGCATCACCAAAGGGTTAGCTTGCACTTGCTGATGAAGCACTTTGGTCTTTTTGATGTTAAGTGAGAGACCAAGTTTTTCGTATGCTTCTGCAAAAGCATTTAGGATAGTTTGGAGATCATCCTCTGAATGTGCGGAGACCACATTATCATCAGCATACTGAAGTTCCACAACGGAGGTTGTAATTACCTTACTTTTTGCTTTCAGCCTGCTGAGATTAAAAAGCTTTCCATCTGTTCGATATATAATTCCCACACCAGTGGGAAGTTTCCCCTTGACAAGATGTAAAACCATGGCGATGAAAATGGCAAATAATGTTGGGGCGATAACACATCCCTGTTTAACACCTGATCCCACTTTAAATGGAGCACCATGAGAGCCGTTGTTGTCCAAAACCGTTGCCGTCATGTTGTCATGGAGAAGTCGCAAGATATTCACAAATTTATTGGGGCATCCAATTTCACAAGGAAATGCATGAAGCGTTAAGTAGCGGTGTTCTTTGTGGGACCTCCAAGGAAAAGAACATCAGGAGTTGGGAGTAGCCACCAAGGCCACCCCTACATGTGTTGTCTCTGTTCATATTTGATGCACAGAGAGGACTGTGAGAGACTGTTCTTGGCTCTACGTGTCAGGACCAATCTGGAACTGAGGGCAGCTGCTCTCCAATCCAGACCTGGTTCTTCAACCCAGAGTCCCTGCAGTTTCTTCCTGGGGTGGGGCGGGGCCTAAAATGTTGACCAGACAAAGGCAGAAGGCCAGACTCCTGGCCAATGCAGAGGCTTCATACTGCCTGCCAATCAGAAAGGCTGATGTTTAGGGTAGCCATGTGTCCTACTCTATAGAGAGCAGTCCTCTAAAGG
This sequence comes from Shinisaurus crocodilurus, assembly GCA_021292165.1. Classification (NCBI taxonomy): domain Eukaryota; kingdom Metazoa; phylum Chordata; class Lepidosauria; order Squamata; family Shinisauridae; genus Shinisaurus; species Shinisaurus crocodilurus. The sequence continues at coordinate 65,560 of JAHFWL010000859.1, read as the reverse complement.
GCCGTCAGAGTAACATCCACAGCACAGGGGAAGAGACGAAGCATCAACCACCGCCACCCTCATCTCTGCTGGAGCCCTAAGAACTGCACCAGAACGAGAGAGTGGAGCATGGGAGAGATCAGTGGCTGCCGGTTGAATGAAACCTGGGGCAGATCTACGTTACCCGGTATGTCATCCAGTTAGCAGAAGAATACTGCTATATTCACGTTCCGCAGTCACTCCTCACAGGGCACACTCTCGCTAAATGCACTGCACTCATCCCAGTTTGCCACCCCACACCTAACTCTGTAGCGGTAGAACTGGGTGTTGCTTGAAACAGGCTTGTAAAATTATTATTATTTTGCTTCGTCATCTCCGTGCAGGTGCGAACGAGTGCAGGAGCCATTTTTAAAAAGAGAAAGGAAAAAGCTCTTCCAGCCCCTCACAAAACAGGAGAAGGATGCTGATGCTGCTGCCGCCGCCCTCCCACAGGGTCTGGGTGAAGCCAGCAGGATAAGCACACCCCTCCCCTCCACCCAAATGCAATTTCTCAAAGCAGTGTTTCTCCGGTTTTGAGTCTCCCAAGCACCAGGTTCCTGTTAAATCAGTGCGATTCACTTGGGAGTAAGGGCATTGGAGAGAATGTGATTTACTTCTGAGCAGACATGCCTTTGGGCTAATTTACAGCTCCCTGTTCTCTGGGCAAAGGGGTGAACGCTGCAGTTAAAAAAAGGGGGGGAGAGCCTACCACAACTGTCCTCTCTCAAACTCCATGGCGGTTATGCTGGGGGCACTGCTTTTCACATACAGGGGAAAACAGCCATTTAACAAGAAGAGTTTTTTTTGTTTGTTTCTGGTCTACCATCTATGCGGAGGTGCGCACATGCGCAGGAGCAAAATTGTGGGGGAGGGTTTAAAAAAAAAAAGCACCCAAATGCAATTTCCCGAAGCAGCCTGCTCGGAGGTGCGCAGGAATGTTTACAAACAAACAAAAATTGGCAAGCTTCCGGGGAAGATGTCGACCTGCCGCACAAGAACAAATGGCAGATACCTCTCTTCCCCACCAGTTTGGGAGACACACGTTAACACCGCATTTCCCCAGCCCCATAAAAACTATTGGCTAACTCCAGTGATGACACTCGGCCACACCTCGGTTTGGGCCACACCTCGGATGGGCAACGACAGCGCCAGTTGAGCACAGGGCCGGATTAAGAGCATTATGGGCCTGGTGCTGAGGATTTTGGTGGGCCTTTTTATGGAAATAAATAAAATGAAGACGCAATTTTATATTAAAACAAATTAAATATTTTAGTCAGCAAAGAACAGTCAGCAAAGAAGTTACACAGTCAACAAAGTTAAGGTCATTCACAAACTCCAAATATTGCTTTCAACTAGCAACAAGCAACCTGCATTTAGCCTTCACACCAGCAACTGGTGTACATAGGCATACTGCCTCCGATACTGGATAGCATAGAGCCATCAGGACTAGTAGCCATTGATATCCTTCTCCTCCATAAATTTGATGGGGGAAGTGTGTGTGTGTGTGTGTGAGAGAGAGAGAGAGAGAGAGTTAATCCAAGTCTTTTCCCTAGTCAAAATTGCACCTGAAAAAAACATGTTCATGCTCATTAGCCCCCCAAGGAGAAAAAGGTCCTATGCAGGTTTAGACAGAAATAAGGCCTACAACTCCCAGAATACCTCAGCCAGCATGGCCAGCTGGCAGATGCTGAGACTTGAAGGACTTACTACTTCTGGCTAAAGATGCACAGGATTGCATTGTTATTTTTCATCCCTCATCCCTCCCTATTCCTTTTTCCTTGTGTGCTGTGTCTTTTTAGACTGTAAGCCTGCAGGCAGGGACTGTCTTCCTTTACTGATCATATGCAGGCTCTACTCACAGGTAGGGGTGAATGCTTTCTCCTACAGGCTCTACTCACAGGTAGGGGTGGATGCTTTCTCCTACAGGCTCTACTCACAGGTAGGCATGGATGCTTTCTCCTACAGGCTCTACTCACAGGTAGGGGTGGATGCTTTCTCCTACAGGCTCTACACACAGGTAGGGGTGGATGCTTTCTCCTGCAGGCTCTACTTGCAGGTAGGGGTAGATGCTTGCTGTTTTAGGCAGCAGGCTGCAGTGCTCTTCTGGAGCAGATCAGCCATTCCATGGAGCAAGCTGGACAGCTCACCCATCAAAAGACGTACCACTTTCCAGTCCTTTTGGCTCCTCTGATTTAATGCTAGGCCTCTATTATTATTTTTGTTACTCCAATCTGGCACGTTAATATTGGTTTCTCCTGGCTGCTGCTTTTATGAGAGTTGGTCATTAGATGTGTTTTTAAATACGGGATGATGTGTCACTCTGTAACAGCCTTCCCCTCCCTGGCACTGGACTACAACTCAAAGCATCCCTGACCATTGGCCATGCCGCCTGGGGCTCCTGGGAGCTGAAGTCCAAAACATTTGGAGGGTGCCACACTGGGGAAGGCTGCTCTGCCCGACTGCGCATGAAGACCCTGCTCGCTCGGGCCGCCTTTCATCATGCTGGTCAGTGAGTGCAAAGGCACTGAGAAGACTGACAACAAGCCCTTTGGTGCTTTTTTTTAAAATGAAGTTTTATAATAGAATAGTAAGGTAGAACAAGAGACCTTCTAATATACTCCCTGCTACTATGCCCTCTCTGCCACCCCCACTATTTTGGCTACAGCCGGGCCCCATTTTAAAGTGTGATCCACAAACTATTTAAGCCTGGAGCCTATTTAATTCTAATGCCAGGAGGAGTGCCTCTGAGAACATGCAGAGATCCTGAGGCTTGCCATAAGGGTCCTTTAAGCTACCTGGCTGTCTTAGAGAAATTGATTTTGCAGAGGTCTCTGCATCTCGCTGCATGGAAAGGGGGGGGGGTTGCTTTGCCTGCAAAAAAGCTTTCCAGCGCAGAGCCCTCCGGAAAAGGCAGGCGGGGGGGGCAAAGCGGGGAGCCAACCACACACTTCGTTTCCGAAGCAGCTGGGGTGGAGATTCGCGCCCTCCCCCCACAGAAGGTCTCCCCAACTGGCCGCCCTTCCCTTCGCTTCATGTAAGATGTGAATGGATCCGTCCACTCCCTTGTATGGAGGACGGAGAAGGGGCTGCAATGGAGAAAAAGACCATCGGTGGGGCAGAGCTGCCCTGCGCCTCCAAAGCCCCTGGCCCCAAAGACCTGGAAAGGGGATTTGCGCGCTCTCCCGCGCAGGCCCTCTTGGGCTCTGCTGCTGCCCTAGACAGCCACCCGGGGCGGGGGGGGCGGCTCTTGCCTCGGGCCGGTCCTGATCCACCGAACGGACGGACACAGTCAGCCAGGAGAAGGGCTCCCAGCGCCGCCGCCACCCCGTCGGGGCTGAGAAACCCACCCCGCGGATGGTTTGCCGCCGCCTGGCTTTCGCGGGCTCCTTCGAAAGCCGCACGTTCTCCCGAGTCTGCAAGCCAATCTCAGCCCGCCTCCGCGGCTCCCCCCCCGCCAGCCCGCCTCCCTCCTTCTCCTTCCCTCCCTCCGTGCAACCCAAAGGCAGAAGCCACCTGCCCATCTGAGGGGCAAGTCCCTCCTCCCTCCCTCTCTTGATCCGCCGCCGTCCGGGCGAGGCGCCACCAACCTGCCAGCCAGAGAGACGAAGAGGAGAGCGAACCGGACGTGTCCGTCCGACGCCCACGAGTCCGGCAACGCCCCGCAGTGGGCCGATTTTGTGGTAGGGGCCTGGAGCTGCAGCTCCAATAGCCCCTATCTTAATCCGGCCCTGGTTGAGCACACACTAGCCACGTACTGCGACAGTGAACTGCAATAACTATTTTTTAAAAAACCATGATAAACCTAATCCAGGAAATTCCAGAAGAAACGAAGAACGATTACGCAGGACTAGCACAACTGGCAAGTTGCACAAATTTCCTTAGCGGGTTGTTTTTTTTTAATGTGCAAACTACAGCCCATCTTAGAGACAGAAGTCTGCGGGGAAAAGAAACAACTCGGTCCACTTCTGGTCATCGGATTAGAAGTGAGCAGGAAGGAAGTCTGTTGAGCTCAAACAAGCCAGACTTCCCAGCGTCTGCCCACATCCCTCTGAGGATGCTACTTACCCAGGTCTCACCCAGGAGATGACATAGGGAAGGAGGCAGAGCAATGGCAGATTAACCTACAACTTTTCACCAAACCTATGAGAAATCTGTGACTACAAACTGAGCAGTTATCTGTGTGAAGCCTGGGTGGTCCCGCCACACTCGAATGCCCTGCTCAGCCCTGAAGAGAGCTGCTGATGTTTTCCCTGCTGGTTGAGGCCTTGGAAGAGAAACGCTGAGGAATGAATTCGTTAATGTACATATCTCGCGAAGCGTCTCGGCCATGGCTTACGACAAAAGCGCCCACAGAAGACCATATGTGCACACAGTTTTAATTTAATTTAATCTAATCAAGTAAATCTAAAATGTTTTGGGGTTGTTGGTTGTTTTTTTTTTTTAAAGGAACAGACTGCCCAATCGTGTGGCGACTTTTGACATTTCTCCTTAAGATTCCTTGGCAACAGCATGCCAGCGCAATTATGTGTTAAGTCCTCGTAATCTTTCCCAGAGACGAAATATCCACGCCTCCTGCAGCGCATAGGATGGCTGCAAGTACACCAGCAAAGCAGCCTTTTCGTAAAAACAACAACAGCAAACAAACAAACAAACAAACCAGGAGGGGACAGGAACAGGGGGAAAGAGGGATCTCACACCTAGGAAAGAATGAGGAGATGAGCCATTTATTTAAAATATTTATCCCCCTCCCTTTTTCATTAAACCAAAACAGCCAGCACAGTGATTATGACAGACAGTGGGGCTTGATTTAGGAATCGCACGGACGGGACTGTGCCTGCCCGGCTGACCGTGCAGAGGAGTCCCACTTTCACTGTCTGCTGTGCAGAGGCTTTTTTTAAAAAAAGAACATTTTTGCTGGTAACTGAATTATTATTCAATTGCAGTATTATTATTTTTTTAATATTGATGTTCATTTATCATGGGTTGGATCCACAATATAACCTACCTCACAGGGTTGTTGTGAGGACGAAATGGAGGGGAGGAGGTGGATTATGTAAGCCGCCTTGGGTTCCGCTCAGGAAAAAAGGCGGGGTGTAAATATAATAAATAAATACAATAAAATAAATATATGTTGGGTTGGATCCCACAACTGCTAGCTACTTAAAGGGGGGGCGGGGCGTTTCAGTCGGAGACTAGGTGACTAGACTAGGAGACCGGCCAAAAGGCCTAGTGTGGCTATTCCATCTTTCTAACCCAGCCTTCCCCAACCTGCTGCCCTCCAGATGTGTTGAACTGAAACTCCTATCCTTGGCCACGATGGCTGGGGGCAGGGAGGATTGCACTCCGACACATCTAGAGGCAGGACCGGTGCAAGGCAGTTTGGTGCCCTAGGCAAGATCAGATATTTAGCGCCGCCCCCTTCCCACTTGAGCCCTCCCTCCCTCCAGCCCTATGCCCATTAAAAGTCAATTGGCAAAACTTGAACGCTGTATTTTTTTTTTCAAGGCGTTTCTGGCGCCCCCTTTAGCCCTGCGCCCTAGGCGGCTGCCTAGTTGGCCTAATGGTAGCACCGGCCCTGTCTAGAGGGCACCAGGTTGCGGGAAGGCTATTCTGTTCTGCTTGTCCTCTGCAACTCTAAAATTTAGCACCCGCCCTGTGTGATGCCTGATGAAAAGCTTTCCTCTAGGCAATTGTGCCTTTATCTTGGATTTTAATGGATCTCGCCTTCCTCATCTCTTCCTGCCAATAAAGTCTCCAATTTAAAAGTGCATATCCGATGGCTATCAGGAGTTATTGTCAGTTTGGCTCCTCAACAAGAAATCTGGACTCTCACCACAGCTGCTGCTGACAAACAGCAGAACCCCCCTGGGCATCCTTAGAGCGGCAATTAGCTGAAGAGGCTGATCTTTCTTGCAGATAAGAGGGGAAAAGCAATCTGATAAGGCCGCTGTGCAGGTCACATGCTCCCCATCCTCGCTCTTTCCCCGATGCAGACTGTGCCAGCCAGTCATGACTGTCAGTACAGACCTAGGCTGGAATGCTATGCGCAAAACCCCGCCGAACTAACTCCTGAGTGAAGATAGATAAGATTATGTCGCACATCACTCCTAAGCATCATTCTCTCTCTTTCTCCAGGGAACCCTGGGAACTGTAGTTCTGTGGAGGGGAGGAAGCTGGTTGTCCCCAACAGAGAACCTTCACCAAACTACAATTCCCAGAATTCCACGCCAAAAGGCACAACAGCTCGACTAGTGAGGCCTTCTCCAACCTGGTGCCCTCTAGATGTATTGGACTAGCAATTCCCATCATTCCTGGCAAGCATCTGGAGGTCAATGCGCTAACTATGGTAAAGAGCACAGGACTGATGCTATCCCATCTGAAAGTAGCAAGAATGGACAAGACATCTCTACCAGCTGACTAGCCAATTTTTCTGGCCACTTGCCAGAATTCCAAAGGGCAAGGCCCTTCTTCCACTTCGGCGGTTTGTTTTTAAAGTTGCGCACCTTAAGTGAAGAGGCAAATTATATGCTGGGCTCTGACCCCAGACTTGAGAGCCAGTGTGGTGTACTGGTTAGAGTGCTGGACTGGGATTTGGGAGACTCGGGGGTTCTAGTCCCCACTCGGCCATGAAGCTCGCTGGATGACTTTGGGCCCAGTCACTGACTCTCAGCCTGACCTACCTCGCAGGGTTGTTGTGGGGATAAGATGGAGAGGAGGAGAATCATGTAAGCCGCCTTGCGCTCCTTAGAGGAAAAGGGTAGGATATAAATGTAATAAATAAATAAACAACAACAACATTCCAGTGGTGTTTTTTTTTTAACCCTTTCAGAGCCAGTGTTGGGAGTGGATCCAGGACTTCAGAGCGCCAGGACGTTTTGATTAGAAGGGGCTATCATGTGATCTGCCATCCTGCTCAGGCTTTCCTATTCCCTCTAGAGCAGTGATGGCGAACCTTAATGAGCCCGAGTGCCCAAACTGCAACACAAAACCAACTTATTTATTTCAAAGTGCCAACACTGCAATTAAACCTGAATACCGAGGTTTTAGTTTTAGAAAAACAACTCATACAGTTGTCCAAACTAATTAACATCTTTTGTCTTAAAAGAAAAACACAATAACAGAGCTTTCAATGATACAAACAGTTTTTTGTTGGAAAAAAAATCAACTCAAAAAATTATTATAGTACTACATTGTACACATAGCCTGAAGGGAATTTATACAAACTTTTTAAATAATTAGGCACATGTATTTTTGGATAAGGGATTCTCAACTTGTAATATGATTATATGCCAGACTGAAATGGTATGGGGCAAGCTTTACCCCAGGTCCTTTCCCTGCTTCTACAGGTGTCGGATTAGTAAAAGTAAAAGTCAACCTGTACTAGGATGAGCAAGATAAACAAGAAAACTAAACGTGCTTAACACATTTTAAACACTTTATGTCTTGGACTGCAAACACTGCATTAGGCAAAAGTTTGCATTGGGCATGCTTTTGCACAATTAATGTGATTTTTGCTATTGCATGCATGCTGATAATTTGTCAAACCTTGGCTCATACTCCGTTAGTTTGAGAGCAACACATGCAGCACTCAGGTCAACTGTTAGGGCTTTACATCCAAGCCATGCTCTGTGCATCATTCTTCAAAATCTTTTAAATGTGGTAACAATGTAGAAAAGAATTCTGTAACAGGAATTCTAGAATAAAATCATTCTGTTCCACACTGTGAGAAAGAACAAGATCATTAGTGTTTTGCATAAGGGGATGGTCTTTTCACGATCTGGTGACCAATGGCTCGAGTGCCCACAGAGAGGTCCCTGTGTGCCAGCTGTGGCACCCGTGCCATAGGTTTGCCATCACTGCTCTAGAGACTGCAGCATTCACAGTAGTTTGGGGAGAAATGGATATTCCCAGCAACAATACAGTGTGAGCTATCCCGTTTGCAATGCAAAGTATTTTGGTGATCACTTGGGCAATTAAGTGACCACTAGCTTTACAAAAGGCCTGCTCCCGCTGGAGATGAAAATTGCCAGAGCTCCTCTGGTCTGTTGATGGGGATCAATACAGCTGCCTGCATTTTTGGACTCTCATTTGTGGCATTGAGGAAGCTCATATATAAGCTATGTCACACATGGGCAGAAGGTTGAAGAGGATCTACTGGTAAAAAAATCACCAGGTGATTTACAGTAGATCACCCAGAGTTTCTGACTCCCCATGGTTTAACAATAGCAACAACGAAAAGCCTGATTTTATCCTAAATCTGCTGAAATCAAGAAAGCTTGTGGGGGAAAATAGGCATCGATTTGTGTGTACAGTCCAGTTCTGGTCCTGAAAAGTTCCTGAGCTGAGCATATGCAAAAAAGCACCTTGTTGTGCAATTCTACGTCTGCCTTTCCCAGCCATTATTTTGCAACTGACACCAGTTGGTGGACCTCAGGGCTCTAGTGAAAAACAAAGTCAATCCCATAATCCTCAAATCTGCCCACCCCTGATCTATATAGAGGTTTAAAATCCCTTGCCTTCTGAAGCATTTTGGTTGCTTTTTCCTCCCACCAGCAAAGTATAGAAATCTCATGGATGTATTTTTTAAAATGCTGGCCTACCTTCCAGGCAATGTCACGGGTTTTTTTCCACAGATCCTCCAATTGTAGCCTTCTGGAATTGATCCTACCACCAATATCCTTACAAAGTCTGTGTTTAATCCTTGACGAAATGGATGAAGCATGTTGGTTATTGTATTGTTTGATTTTCTTTAGGCACCGTGTGCATTTTAATTAATTTTTTTTCAGCAGAGGAAAAATGCTGGATTAGCTCATAAAAACAAATAAACACGATCATTGATTGGGACCTGCAAGATTTGTGTGTGCAAGCTGTGAAATTGCCTTTGGCAAGCCGGCAGCTATCTGAAGTTTCCCCGACTGCATATATTTTATGGAATATATGATCCACGTGCATGAAATATGCAGGTAAAAATGTAAAAAGTTGAGTCAGACTCATTATGGACATTATAGAGCCCCTGGAACTTCTCACTTATTATAGGCTTTACGCAGGTCTCTTGACTCTTGGCCGGAGTCCATGCAATGCACCTGAAATCCATTTCATTTTAGGCAAGCAGGCTCAAGTTTTCTTGAATGGTTCTCTAGCATTCTTATAGCATCTAGGGTTGGAGAAGACTAGGATCCCTCAGGCTGGAGACAGACTGTGCACTCATAACAGCAAACCATCATTTGCCATTATGTGCATCAGCGTTATGTGCATGAGTCTCAGACTCTCACATTCCCTCCTCCCCTTCCAGTTTGCGGCTTTGCGCATGAGAGAAGCAGATTAGATGTTCCTAAGGCTGGTTTGTGGTGAGCCAGAGTTTGCCCTTGTGTTTGAGCCCACCAAAGTATGGTCTGTGCAAGCCATTGTTTCTTGGGTCTTGATGCAACAGAAAACCATGATTTGGCACACGCCAGGATCGGAAGCATCTGATTCCATCCCCTCACACATGGAAGAAGGGAGGGAGCATATACTCTTGAGGCTGCTTGTCCTCATAATGGCCAACTAACTAAACATTGACATTATGTCTGGCCATTGGCAATTTTTTATTCAGAGAGTTAAAGGCAAGGCTTGCGCAAGACATTTTGCCACCTGAGGCAAAGACCAGGATGGCACCAACACTCATTCAATGCACAAAAGCTGACTGGAGTGGCAGTTGAATATGTCTTAGCTTAGGGGGCACAGTACAAACTGTGTGGTTTTTGCGTTGCTTCGAAAACTCGCAAACCCAGTTTGAAGCTAAAAGCAACAATGGGGCAAAATAAGGATGTGCGCATGCAGTGCACCATGGGAAGTGATAACTCTCAGACCACTTTCTAGCTTATGGGGCACAGGTGCACAGCACACAGCTCGCTCCTTCAACACCTTGCTGCTGCCTCCCAGCATCTGTTGCTGCTTCACTCTACCTAAGGGTACAGCCGGCCCTGGATGAAGGAGACTTGAATTATGCATAGTGTGTGTAGAGGTGTACAGAATATGCATGGTGTGGAGAAAGTGGGTAGGGAGATATTTTTCTCCCTCTCTCACATTACTAGAACCCGGGGACACCCCATGAAGCTGATTGGTTCAGGACAGTTAAAAGGAAGTACTTCTTCACACAGTGCAACTATGGAATTCACTTTCACAAGATGTAGGGATGGCCTCCAAATTGGATGGCTTTAAAGGGGGATTAGACAGATTCATGGAGGAGAAGGCTATCAATGGCTACTAGTCCTGACTGGCTATGTGCTACCTCCACCATCAGAGGCAGTATGCCTATGTGCACCAGTTGCTGGGGAACATGGGGGTGGGGTGGGGTGGGGGGTTCTGTTGCACTCACATGTCCTGCTTGTGGGATCCCATAGGCCGCTGGTTGGCTGCTGTGTGAACAGAATGCTGGATCTATCCTTGTGATTTGTACATTCCTCCCACTTTTACCCTGGGAAAACAGGTCTCACAGGTTTTTGCATTGCTTCAAAAACTTGCAAACCCTGTTTGAAACTGGAAGCAACTATGGGGTGAAACAATGATGTCTGCAAGCACCATGGGAAGTGAAGCCTCTCAAACCACTTTCGTTTCCGTTAAAAACTATTAGTTCTCTCCAGCCTTACTCGTTTGAAAATGGGCACAGGTGACTATCAGAACACTTGGGCAGCTGTGCATTGAATTTCTTGGAAGAAAGGCAGGTGACAAATATGACGGATAAATAAACAAACAAACAAAGAAAGAAAATTAAAAGTAAAGAGTTAAACAGTTTTCAAATGATTAAATTCTTGGTGCCCTAGCTAGAAGCGATTCTTACTTGACATAGGTGACCAGGCAAGTTGTTATGCACAAACTTGCAGTGCACCATCACTTAAAGCACGTACAGTGCATGTTTAATCTAAAATAAGTCTCACTGTGTTGAATGCATCTTACTCTCACATACATGTACATAGGATTACAGACTTAAAATATTCTAAACTCTGTGCAGGGATTAAGATTTTATTGTAATTTTGTAAAGGTACTTTCATACCGCCTTTCAGGGCCAATGGGCCTCCCAAGGGGGTTCACAATTAAAATTATAAAAACAATTCCAAATATAAAAAACACATAATACAATTACCCATCTAAGATAAGATCATAATATCAGTTAAAAGCAGCTTCAAAGGGCCAGGTCTTCAAGGTCCATTTGAAAACAACCAGAGAGGGCACCAAATGCATATCCTGTGGGAGAGTATTCCACAGGGATGGTGCCACCACTGAGAAGGCCCTGTTTCTTGCACCCGCCGACCTGATGGATCCCATTGGCAGGCCTAATGGGATTTAGCTGCACAAAGGCTTGCAATCTAATGACTATGAGACAGAAGGGGAAGAATGGTCCAAACTAGATGTTGAATTGATTCGAAGGGTAGTAGCCTAGAGCAGGAATGGACAGAAGCAAAATTTGGATCTACTGGGTTATTTGCAGCTGATCAGCAAGGCTTTCTGGCTCCTAATTGTTTCACAATAGCAGTGACAAAATAACTCCCCCCTCCCTTCCTGCCCTAAATTTTACTGCTGAAATGGAGAAAGCTTGGAGTAACCAGGAGTGGGGATTTTGAGCTATGAGTTCTTACACACAAATTCTGGGATCCAGAACAAATTCCAGGACTCAGAGTTCTTTAATTCTAAGCGTATATATCTTTCACACAAATCTCTGGTTGGTGGATCTTGGGCTTCTAGTAAAAAGCAAAGTAACAGTGCAGTCCTATGGCTGCCAGACAGCATTTAGACAGCCATATGATTTTTTCGGAGTCCCAGCTCCAACCTCGGAAACTCACTCCGAGCTCGGAGTGCCTCCCCCCACCCGCTCACAGCCAGCGCAGAAAGAACCGTGCCGGCTGCTTCTCTGAGGCCACAAACGTGTCCTCAGAGGAGGAGTTTGTGGGCCTTCAGGAGGGCAGGGAGAGGAGGAGACAGGGGCTGCCGTTAGGAATGTGTGAGGAGCTTGATTGGGGGGTGTGGAAGTCCGGCGAACTCACCAGGCTCGACCCCCCTGAGCTCCGCTCGGCCTACCTGCTTCCCCAGCTCAACTCGTGTCCTCGCAAGCCAAGCCGGGGAAGCGACTTCTGGGTTCCCGGCCCTACATTTTTTACGTAGAAAATGGCATAAAATACGTTAAAAACGGCCGCGATTTGTGCAAGTTACGCAGATCGTGGCCACTCTTAACACATTTTCTATATGAAAAGGTGTCGCGCTGGGAACCCAGAAGTCCGGCAAGCGCCGCAGGTGGCGCTTGCTTTCAGACTGGCGCAGCGGGCATGGTAGCAGTGCTTGCTGCCGAGTGCCCAGCGAGTCGGGTGGTGGGCAGATTGCCCACCCCTAGCTGCCATGATATGAAGTATCCTGGTGGCACCTCAGCTTCCTTCCCTCCCCCTCCAAAATGCCACACTTAGATGCCAAAATTGGCTAAGTGCTTTGTAGGGCGGGAGGAATGTGGAGGCAACCTTCCGCCCTGGATACGATGCCCATAATAATCCTCCAAGTTCAGTGGGCTATGGGCATCCGGATTGCATTGCGCCCTAAGTCCCACAGGCCTAAAGTCTACCCACTCTTGGCTTAGAGAAGGGCTCTCCAACCTTGGGTCCCCAGCTGTTGCTGGACTACAGCTCCCAGAATCCCTTGCCATTAGCCATGCTGGCTGGGTATGCTGGGAGCTGTAGGCCAGCAACATCTGGGGACCCAAGGTTGGAGAGCCCTGGCCTAGAGGGACCAAGGTCTACAGGAATGGTGTAGAAGTAAAAGAGGGATCAGGAAACTAAAGCAAGGGAGAAAAGATAAGTTGGGAGGCGTTAGTAAAAGAGGAAAGAGAAACTGGATGATGCAAAGCATTTGGGGCAGCAAGAGCCAATGAGCCCAGTTGCTGGCTTCGGACCTGGACGCTCAGCAGCTCGCCGCCGCACCTGTATGTGGTGCTGGATCAGGGCCACAGGCTGCGGCTTTGCCACACTGTACACAGGTGTAAACCCTATGAGAACCGATAGGGCACATGCGCATCTAATGACATATACAGCAGCCAGAAAGATTGTCAGAACCCCTAATGGTGAGAGACTGGCGGGACGGGGTGGGAGCACGACGCAGAGAATCACGCTGACTCTGATGCAGACCATATGACCTGCCTGTGGGAAAAGGGGTTTCCTTCAAGGAGGTACAACAGTAATGCGAAACAGGTTGCTCCCTGCTCCGACGGTTCACAAGCTAACCACAAAAATACTGAGATTTTTGTTTCCCCCTCATTAATATTCTATTAGTGAAATGTACGCCAGAGACAAGCCGCTCCGGAACATTCCTCTCCCACCCTCACAGCCCCTTGAAAAGACACAGCCAAGCAGATACCACGGCTTAGCAGCTGGGCGTACACTGCATATATAAGGCCCCAACTTCAAACTCCGGTTAATCTCATGCAGTGGAGCTAGGAAAAGACTTTTCGCTGCCCAAGACCCCAGAAAGCTGGTGCCAAACAGAGGAGACAGTACTGGCCTAGACAGACCAATGGTCCAAGAGAATAAGGGCACAATCCTAGGCAAGTTTAGACAGAAAAAAAAGTCCTACAACTCCCAGCATGCCCCAGCCAGCTGATATTTGGTTAATTCGGCACCTGGTAGATACTAGGTAAGGTTTACGCAGCTGAACGTGATCCGGCTGGGTCAGATTTTCTGTCATGTGTTCAGTAATCACACAACAAACAACTGACAAGATAGGACACATCTGTCTATGCTACACATATAAACTAGTTCCCAGGGCACCCTTCAGGGAGCCCTGGGAACTATAGTTTGGACAGGGCCAGGAGCTCTCAAACTCCATGGCGGTCAACCATCAACCATCTACAATTCCCAGGATTTCTTGGAGGAAGCCATGAGAGTTCAACTGGCATAAGGCCAATTTAAATATTTTCGAAGTGTAGGCATGCCTACCGAGACCAAATTTTAGGAGCCCTATTCAGGCATTATACTCACAGGTAAGTCCAACACGCAAGCAGGGAGCAGGGAAGGCCCTAGGATTAGAAGTTCCCTCCTTGCCCTTGCCTAAGGCTGTCCCTAGCCATGCCGAGCAAGCCCACCCCCAAAGTCCCACACACATCAAGTAGTCCCTCCACACACATGGCATGAACATCTTCAGGGACATGGCTGCAAAGGCCCTTTCCCTGCAGATGTCCTCCCCAAACACCAGGGGAAGGAGCTATTTGGTGCATGTGACATTAGGAGAAGGGCTGCTTGGTGCAGTCTTGCAAGTGTTTGTTGGACTTATCCATAATTATAAATAACACTGCAAAAGTGCTGAGGCGAGGGACTGAACTGTGGACACTGACATAAGCAGCAACGCATTGATGGTAGCCCAAACTGAGGTTGTATCCCATTATATTGGCTGCCTCTAGCTGTTGCTGTTTGTCCGTTGTTGTTATTGACCAGGTGCTTTGAAAGGGCCATCTTTGGCAGTGCTTTACAACAGTGTTCTCCAACCTTGGGTCCCCAGATGTTTTTGGCCTACAACTCCCAGCATGCCCCAGCCAGCTGGCTGGGGCATGCTGGGAGTTGTAGGCCAAAAACATCTGGGGACCCAAGGTTGGAGAACACTGCTTTACAAGGTATTTCTTTTGTCCTACTATCCTCTCTAATTAAACAGGCTTTGCAGGTTTTTCTAGACTCTCTAGTCAAACAGTAACTCCTTCTTCTGCAGTTCCTTTTTTTTTTTAAAGTAAAAGTTATTCCTTGCTTTTTGAAGTAAAGAGAATAAAACACGCTTCAAACAATTGTACCGAAAATGTGTGGCAGGGGGTGGACGTGGGATGCTATCTCTAATCTCAGAGAAACAGGATGGTGGATATTTCCATTTAAAATAGATCCATTTTTATGGAAAAGAATAGACTTGGACAAGCTCTCTGACCATTTTTTGCGCTGGCACCAAAGCACAGGTCGCATTTTCTCAAATCATTGTGAAATATTTTTAATAAAACCTGCACGCAGTTCCTCCCTCTGAGAAAACCCAACATACCAGACTAATATATCAATAGAGGAGGAAAATGAAATCTCCAAGCAAATGCTTGCTTAAGACAGCAGTGGGAAATGTTAGCTAGCCTGGAGGAAGGGAAAGATTTTGGGGACGGAACGCTTGCGTTTATGTTAATAAAACTCTGATTGTTCCTCGAGCTCTCCAAGGGAACCCACTCGGGATCACATAACACGCATTAATTACCTCTCAGCACAATTTAACGTGGACAAAACCGCACTGGCCCTCATCCAGTCACACACCCTTGCTCTACCCCCCACTACACAAATGGACATGGGGTGGAGGCAGCGGGTTTTGAGGTCTATTTGACCCCACTAATCACCTGCTGGCATGAGAAGAAAGGGAACATCTGGAAGCACGGAAAGAGCAGAAACATCTGGAGCACAGCAATCAACTCTGTACATTACCAGGGCAGGGCATAGATAACTGTAGCTGGGCTATCTTTCTCCAGGATGGGTTGCAGCCGGCACACCAACCTTAGCTGGAGGAAGGTGCATTGTGGGCCTTTAGTGACAAAGCAGGATGAGACCTTCCCCCCACCCCCAGCTGTGAACTTCTTCCTTCAAGGGGAGTGCAAAAATACCACTGCCCAGGTCGGCCAATCCACCTACTTACAGCACCTCCATCTTGTCTGGGCTGAGTTTCAGTTCCTGTACTGATTTAAAATAATAAAAAAAAACTAGTACAATGGGAGTTGCTTGTTTTATATTGTTATGGAGAAATACTTTCAAATAGATGGGTTATTTATGTGTAAAAAAAAAATTTTTTTTTTACACAATTTTTTTAGAATTTCCTCTTTTTAAAATTTTCTTATTTATTTATTTATTTATTTATTATATTTATACCCCACCTTTTTTCCTGCAAGGAACCCAAGGCGGCTTACATTATCCTCATCCTCCTCTCCGTTTTATCCTCACAACAACCCTATGAGGTAGGTTAGGCTGAGAGGCAGTGACTGGCCCAAAGTCACCCAGTGAGTTTCATGGCCGAGCGGGGACTAGAACCCGGATCTCCCGAGTCCCAGTCCAACACCCTAACCACTATGCCACAGTGGCTCTAATTTTTGTAATTTTATCCTGGAAGACAATCTTACTCAGTCACGAGTGATTGCCTAGATAGATAGATAGATAGATAGATCTTGTAAACATTTGCACAATTAATAAATAAGGATATTCAAGTAGATACACCATGCCTGTTCTGTTACCAAAGACCAGTGTAAACTCCATTGCAGACAAGAAGGTTCAGCTGGAGCTGGTTTTCCTATTCAGTCTAATAAAGCTTCATCTTCTCATCCCGTAATGGGATTCTCCACACAAAGCGTTTATTGTGCACTCATGATTCCTCAGCCATGGTAGTTTGTGGGTGCTTCACATGATGTCGTCATCCTCCAGGGCCTCTCCCGTGCTTTCCAAGCATTTCCATGGCTTTTTTAGAGCAAGGAAAGTGTAGTATTATCTGAAAATGGGGGAATGAACCAGAATGAAAAGCTCGTCTATTTTTTTCCATTTCGCTATAACGTAGTGCCACCTTGTGGTTGTATAATGGAACATATAGATAGGCAGAGAAAGAATGGGGGGGGGGAACACTTGTGAAGGAGCTGATCTTAATCCCGCAAAGAATCTGGAAGCAGAAGCCTTGGTTAAAATGGCAGGTTAAAAGCCTCCTGTAAAGAAGCCCTGTGTGTATTGAGCTCAATCCTCCATAGATTTCATAGATCATAGAGTTGGAAGGAGCCTACAAGGCTATCGAGTCCAACCCCCTGCTCAATGCAGGAAACTAGAGGAGGGGTCTCCCATCCAAGTAATAACCAGGCTTGATCCTGCTTAGCTTTCCACGCTCAGACAAGCTGAGCCAGCGTAAGCCACAGGCCTGTGTGTGTAGGTACCACTCACAAATTTCTTTGTTCATACATTCTAAGCCCTGACCTATATGGATAAGAGGTTGGGGTGTAGAACCCAGGGCCATGTTGCACAAGTTTTCCCTGGCAAGAGCTCCAGTGGAACTACCCTTACAACTAGGTGAAGCAGATGATCAATGGACACCTAATGGACGTGGCCACGTGTTGGCTTGATGGGAGCCTCAGAAAAGGGTGGCACAGCACCAACATTTGCTGATATCACCCTCAGTGGCCTGCCAGCTATCAGCCATCACTTGTTGACACTGTCACCATCACTATGACACAAAGAGCCAAAGGGGCCAAGCCTGACTAAATACTGGGCCTCCTAGAAAGGCCTTCCCCAACCTGGTGTCCTCCAAATGTTTTGGATTTCAACTCCTGTCAACCTCAGCCAACAAAATCAGTGGTCAGAAATTCTGGGAGTTGTAGTCCAAAACATCTGGAAGGCACAAGAAGTTGGAGGAAGCTGCCTTAGAGCAGGGGTGGGCAACTTGTTGCACTCCAGATGTTTTGGACTACAACTCCCATCAGCCCTAGCCAGCATAGCCAATGGAGAGAGATTATGGAAGTCATAAGCCAAAACATCTGGAGGGCCACAAGTTGCCCATCCTTGCCCTAGAGGATAACAGCCAGAATCAAAAGACAGCATGTGGGTAGGCATTAAGGAGGTGGAGGCAATGCGGCAGAGGAATCATTCATTAAAGGTGCAATCCTATGCATGTTAAGACAGGGGGGGAAAGGCCTACAACTCCCAGCAAAGCTGTCTGTGGCACAGTGGGAGTTGTAGGCCTCTTTTCTGTCTAAACATGCATAGGATTGAGCCCTAAAATATTAAAAAGTCCATCAAGTCCAGCATCATGATCCCATCCAGATGTTTTCGAGACGCCCACAAGCAAGCAGAACATGAAGGCAATCACTCTCCCTGGCTGTTGCACCCCAGCAATGTGTGCTCTGTGGCACGCTGCTTCTCTGAGCCCAGAGTTTCCAGATACCTGTCACTACTAGTAAGTATTGACAGGGCTTGTCCGCCATTAATTTCTCCAGTCTGCTTTTAAAGCCATCTGTTAGTGGTCATTGCAAGATCGTGTGGCAGCAAATTTCATACATTAATTAGGCATTGTGCGCAGGACTTTCCCAGCTTGTCTGCTCTGAATTTCATTGGATGGTCCCCCGAGTCTCGGTATTCTGCAAGTTTTACTCCTGGCTCAGCAAGAGACCTTTGAGAGACCCACAAAGCTCCGGTCCAGATCGGCAAAAGACAATGCAGTCTTTCTTGCACCAGAATGTCCAGATGCAGCAGAACAGCGACTAGCCTAGAAAACACTTCCTGGATGAAGGCAAAAAGGAGAAAATTAGGAGGAGGATTGTGATCAAATGCTGAAGAGAGCTTAGGAGTGTGTTTATGCTCCCCCCCCAAAAAGGATCTTTGTCCCTATAGTATATTCAAGCAGCATCTCTTATAAGTCATCCTCACCAAGCAATTATTCTAAGTTTTCTATTACAACCATTTCAGCTCTCTCTCTCTCTCTCTCTCTCTCTTTTCCTTCTTCTCTCCACCCCATGCCTCTTCCTAGTAAGCGGGAAGCAAAGTTAACAGGCTGCAATTTTCCATCCCTGGCTAACACATCTCTCTATGTTGAGAATGCTATGAATATCAAGCCTGATGGAGGCTTTGATGGATGGAAAGAAAAGATCATTCTGTACACGCTGCAACTGAAACATAAGCTTCTGAGAGCAAAGGTTATTTTATCAGGAAATAAATCAGAGCTCTCTTTCACTACTAGGGTGTTGGGGGGGGGGGGGTTTCCAGTTCATCTCGGTGATGAGTAGGGTGTGTATTTAGACCACAGGAATTTGGGGAAAGAAAAAAAAAACCACCCAACCTCTTCCCTGTGCTTACTGGACTCAAGGACTCCTGGTTGAAACAGTACCATCCTGAAAGGTTTCTTCCCCCTCCCCGCTCTTCTTTCTTATTTGGTCTCTTGGCAGTGAGCTTGTTTGGATGTTCTCTCATTTTTATAACCTGGGTGATTACAGCTTGCTTTGAAAACTCAAACCAGGAATCACTGGTTTTCTTCACAGCATTCCCCCGGTGCTAAGCCGGGCACAGCCAGCAGCAAGCAAATGCTCCTACTAGTTCCTTTTGGCTTGTCCACTGGGACCTAATACATCACGGAGATGGTCCTGGGTTAGCAACGATTGGATTCCTTCATCAGTCCCTGATACTCATTATGTAGTTTTGGCCAAGTTATCAGTATTTAGTAGGTCTGCAACCTTTAATTGATTCATCCATTAAATAATGAATTAAAGACCCTTTTGATTAATTAAAAAGACATCCCCAATTAATCAGGAAAAATAGAATTAACAGGTTTAATTTTTGAAGATAATTATTTTTAATGTAAGTACTTAGAAAAACTGTAGATGGGAGGTGCTGTGTCCACGGGCCTGGGGCTTTGAGAAATAGGAGTCTGGATTCAAGCTAAGCTTAATAGCTGCAGAGTTTTGTTTTATTTTGAGAGCCAGTGTGGCGTAGTGATTAGAGTGTTGGACTGGGACTCGGGAGATCCGGGTTCTAGTCCCCACTTGGCCATGAAGCTCACTGGGTGACTTTGGGCCAGTCACTGACTCTCAGCCTAGCCTACCTCACAGGGTTGTTGTAGGATAAAATGGAGAGGAGGAGGACCATGTTGGGTTCCTTGCAAGAGGAAAAAAGGCAGGATATAAATGTAATCATAAATAAAATAATAAAAAATGGTTGCTTCGTTACAGCTATGAAGAGTCTCCTATTCTTCTTCCTTCCAAAATTCCCCTTGTCCTGCCAGTCTAGGATAAGTCCTGGAGTGGACCAGTGCGTGATTAACCCAGGCCGTTCTGAAATCATGGCCCGGATCAAGGCATGTATCTGGCACAAACATCACAGCTGGCACTATCTGGAGTACGATAGAGGCACTCTCCCAGCACTTTCAGCAAAATTATTTTAGCTTCCCTCAAAATTCCTCAGATGTGTTTTACCTGAGGAGGAGCCTCCAAAATTGCTCTCAATTTTTCCTTGGCCAAGATTTGGTACCAGCCTTTGCACTATGGGAACCTAAGTTGAGCTGATGTACACCAAGTTGGGGCCTAGGGTGGCCATGTGTCCTCTTTTACAGAGGACAGTTCTCTATTTGAATAGCTGCCAGAGAACTACCCTCTATTTTGATGCTGTCCTCTACTTGAAGGGCTGTCCAGTCCAAATCTGGTTGAATGAACCCTCAGAAGGAAGAGCTGGGCCTTGAAGTGGCCCATCCACAGCACATGGCCAGCAGACTGCACAGTCTTCCACACAATGGGGAGATGTGCTATTTAAATTGCAGTAATTATCTCCAAATTTGCATCAATACAAATAAATTAACATACGCAAATGTTATGCAAATCTGTTGTCCTCTTTCTTTGGTGATGCATGTCCTCTTTTGGGGGGTAATTTTATGCAAATGGGGTGTCACCTTTTGTCCTCTTTTCACAAGTGGCCAGCCTAAGTTGGGCATTTGGTGAAGCCGGGAGCAATTGCTTAAACTAGGTCTACGAAGGGTCACTCACAGTCCTGCTTGGCTACACTTGTGCTGGGAGAGGTCCTCAAGATAACCAGGTCCCACTGCCTGCACCCCCTGTCAAACATGATTCCAGCTCGCCAGCAATCCTGCATAAAGAAGTAGGCTGCTGAGAATTGCTATGAACCCGGCTAGCGGGCGGTATAGAAATGAAATAGAAATGAAACATCATCATCATCATCATCATCATCATCATCATCATCATGACCACATTTTGCTTACATTCAATGCAGCTGTGCACAGAATATTTATACAGTGAGGCTAGACTTGGGACATATTAACCAGCATATGGGATTATTTGATAAACATATCAGAGTATTTGTGCTCATGCTTGCCCTTCCTTCCACATCCTAACAGCCTGTGCCTACGCTGAGTTCGGCTCACCTACGCCCATTTGAAGTCTAAAAGTTGCAAACCACCTTTCCCTTCTGTCTTTGAACACGTTTCAGAGGAGGCTGGGGACTCTGATGTCAGTGGGGCTCCTTATCCACTGCAGCTATTATCCTGAGCTTTGTTAGGTGCAATCCACATGGTGCTGTCTTCCATCCCCAAAATAGGTTCACCACCCTGGAGCACCACGGATAGTTCCTATGAAGCTCAGAGTAAAAGCTGCAACGGATTATGAGCCCCGCTGACATCGGTGTCACCAGCCTCCCCTGGCGTTCATTCTCCTCGTAGTAACAGACTGTGCAGAGAATAAGATACCAAAAGCCATTCAATTCCGTTCTTCAAATGATAGTTTAAAATGAGGGTGGAGAACCTCTTTTAGTCCACGGGCCGAATTCCATTATGGAGAAGCTTTTGGGGGCCACATTCCAGGGGTGTGTAGGGCCAAAGGCAAAGCAGAAGAAGTAGGGCCAAATATACAAGCATGTTTTAACTTAAAGCTCTGAGGGTGCAATCCTATGCATGTGTAGACAGGGGGGGAAGGCCTACAACTCCCAGCATGCCCCAGCCAGCATAGCTGGCTGGGGCATGCTGGGAGCTGTAGGCCTTCCCCCCCCCCGTCTACACATTTATTTATTTTATTTATTTATTATATTTTTAAATCGCCCACCTGGCCGGCCACCCGGCCACCCTGGGCGATGTACAATCAGGATAAAATACAATAAAACACAATTAAAACACAATTAAAACAATATAAGAGGTTTAAAAAAAAAAATCCTAACCCACCCCATATTCCCGCCTGAAAAGCCATGCATAAGATTGCACCCTTACTGCCAGTAACTAAGCCTTAGGAGAAGCATTCCAACCTTTCAGAACGGGAATGGGGGGAAACTGCACGAAAGCTGGGAAACCACCAAACTATTGGGTGATTGGAGGAAGAGGGGCAGGGGAAGGGGTGTGGCCTTCTGGAGAACCCCGGAGGGCCAGATTTGGGCCCCGGGGCTGAGGTTCTGCACCCCTGGTTTAAAATAAAATAGGCAAGAAGCATTGAAGAGGTGCAACACAAATCTTATTTACATATTGCCTTGACAACATGGTGTTGCTTATTATTACTTTTGTTTCCAGGATTTACTCTGCAATAAATCATTCCTTTTTTAAAAAAAGGTGTGGGCTGGGGGAGAGGTGGAATAGCCAAGGAAACCTGAAGACATCAGGATTTGGTGGTCCATTGGGGAAGGCAAAGGGCTAGGAACCAGGAAAGTCGCTGAGGAGCTCAGCCGAATCCTTGGATCTTCCATAGTACTGTGGCCTGGAGCGCCACGCAACCTCAAAAACCTGAAATAAACTTGGACACCACACCTTCAAGAAAAGATACAGTTATTTGTGGACATTCCTGCATTCACTTTGATGCTATTTCAAACCCATAAGATGTAATTTAGTTGTTGGGTGAAAAAAATGAAAGTGAATGGGGAGAGAGGGGGAGAGAGAGAGAGAGAGAGAGGAGAAAACATGAGCTTAAAAAAGGACTAAGGTTGCATGATTACATTTGGTCACTGCAGCAAAAGCCTGCAGACAGATCTTTCTCAACCACCCCAGTTAACCACTTTTCTGTATTTTTAAGTTACCTTTTCCACATTCCCTTTTCTAATGAAGATTTGAAATGTCAAGAGGTGTCTTTTTAAAAAAAAAATTAACACTTTTATTTTATTTTATTTTTAAACCAAGGCTTAGCACTAAGCTTAATAAAAGTGATTTATGAATAAAGCAATTTATTGATCACTTATTATTAGCTTCTCGGACTGTGGATGGGGAGAGGGATAGATGGAGAAAACTTTGAGGGCACCTGCTTACATTACACTGGTGGATAGGGTGGTCACTTATGCATTGTCAAAAAAGAGGAAATTCATCAATGAACAAGAGGACAAAAGTGGGCACAGATATGCATAAAAATAGCCTTTGCTGATGTATATGTATAAATGCAAATGGAGAAAGAATTACTAATACTTTAAATAGCAATACAATACTATATAATTGTGGAAGACCGTGACCAGGTGAGCTGTGTGCCTTGCTCAGTCTGCTGTCCAGGTGCTAACAGTCGATGGACAACTTCAAGGCCCAGCTCTTCTTTCTGTTAGTTCTTTATCTTAAACATCACAGCAAGGAGAAGACCAACCTGGCCCCATACATCAACCGGAGAGCGAGCAGCTGCAGGGAGCTCACGTCACCCCTCCCTGCTGGAAGAAACGGCAGACTCTGGCCTCATCCATCGGCCAGAGAACCAAGGGCCACTGGGTGGCTGCATCCCATACCTCCCAGGATTAACATCACAGCAAGGGGGAGACCAGCCTGTCCCCATACATCGGCCAAAGAAGGAACAGCTGCAGGGAGCTTGTTTTGCCCTTCCCTGCCAGAAAAAAAGAAAGAAAAACCTATAAGAACCTTTTTAACTAAGAACTGGTGCCTGAGTTTTGCATTCTTCCTCCTCCCTCCCAATCCCTTTTCCTTTTGTGCCATGTCTTTTAGATTGTGAGCCTACGGGCAAGGACTGTCTTATTATTAATCTTTGTAAGCCACTCTGGGAGCCTTTTCTGGCTGAAGAGCGGGGTATAAATGCAATAAATAAATAAATTTAAACCAGCCTTGGACGGGAGAGCTCTTCAAATAGAGGACTCAGAGGAGAGTCCTTCCAACAGAGGATCCCCCTCTGTAAAGTAGGACACATGGTCACCCTAGTGGTCATCCTTGCCAGAAGCAGTTTCATGAAGGGGCAAAACTATCCAAAACAGAAGGGATTTGCTAGTGCGTTTCCAATCACTGGGAACAGCATGAATCACTCCTTTGTAACAACTGCTCCCAAGCGGTAAGAAGCATATGATCCAAGTGCCACATCCCCATTTTCTGGACCTATCCCAGGTCAATCACGATCTCCATTTTGTCCTGTCTTACCTCTACAGACAGCCATACTAACATGTGGACGCATAAAATCAGAGCACCATGCCCGATGCTAGGGGTAGGGCCAAAACCCATTCCCATGTGTGAAGTGGGCAGAATAGCACATCTGTGGAAAGGCCATTGCTCAGTGGCAGAACACATGCATTGCATGCAGAAGATTCCAGGCTCAGCCGCTGGCATTTCCAGTTGACTCGTTCAGTCAATAGCACTGGGAAAGACTCCCGAGTACCACTGCAAGTCAGAGTAGATATAATATTCAACAGGATGGACCAATGTTTTGATGCTTCCTTTAAGGCTGCTTCGTGATCGATGGATCGATTTTGATTTGATTTATATCCCACCCTTCCATGCAAGGAGCCCAGGTTGGCCAACGCACCATATAAAACAATACAACATATAAACACCATTAAAATCAAGTCTCCAAATTTACAAGAATAATAAAATATAATAAACCATCGCAAAAACCCATAAGGCAGTTGCCTATGCCGGCAAAGCCTGTACAAATAAATGCATCTTTAGCTGGCGCCTGAATGGCAGCACTGTCCGGGAGAGCCCAATCTCTACTGGAAGGGAGTTTACCAAACCAGAAATCTCAGGGGATCAGACTGAGCTTCCAGGGACCTTATAGAGGTGGAGATAAGGAACACACCAAGACTGAAATAGTTTAAAGCTTTATTTCCAAAGACTACTATGACCAATAAAAACAGCAGGTGGGGAGGGATCCACCCAAACCCCGGAAGGGAAATGCAGTAGATACAATCGATAGGAAAGCTATCTACTCATTCATACTTACAAAGGCACAACCGCTACTGGCCAGGCAGTGGCATAATGTGAACACTAAAAACTTGGCTGTTCAGGCGGGAATATGGGGTGGGCTAAGATTTTAAAATGTTATACTGTTTTAAATATATTTTATCCTGTTTTTATTTTGTGTACATCGCCCAGGGTGGCCGGTTTGCCGGCCAGATGGGCGATAAATCAATGTAAATAAATAAATAAATAAAAGATGGTTGGGGGTTCTGGGACATGCACATGCCTGATCCAAGGTCCTGCTGTATCGCCCAGTTTGCTTCTAGAATGCCCGGGGTCCTTATACTTTCCGAGAGGAGGGGGCAGTTAATCAGGGGTTGTTTAGCCGCTTTTCTATGTAAATGAACAAACATCAGCCTTCCGGCACAAGTTACTGAGAGTTGTTGTTCTTCATAACATATTAGAGCCAGCTGGCACTTCGTTGAAATTTCTCAAGGACTTCCTAGGCTGCCATAAAAGTTATTTTCCTTTCATTTGCAACTTCTTCTGCCCCAAAGCTGATACCCCTCTTCGGCCCCTGTCCATTCGTTCCTATCTCCTTTACTTTGATGACTTAGTTTGGTGTTTGGTCCCATCATGGCCTTCCCTGTAAGGGAAACCATGCATTCTCTCCTCCCTACAGGTTTCCAATTCAAAGACGACAATGACCGGTATTGACAAAAGGACCATTACACCAAGTGATCAAAACATGCATTGTGTTTACAAAGAAATGTTACACCAAGTGCTTAAGAAGACAGGATCTTCTTTAACACTGCAGAGTTTTCTCAGATAACAATTCCAGGGATCAAGGAAAGTTCACTGGGTATCTTTGGATACAAGCTTTTAGTTACCTTCACTTCAAAGCATAAGGATACAAATGCAAAAGATTCTGGGTATTGACTAAATGGGTACATTTCTAAATGTCTAATTGACCATTTGGCCTTGTACAAGAAGATTAGGTTTTTTACTATTTTACTACTCATCCATGCAGGTGTAATGCAGTAATATTTTATTTATTTATTTATTATATTTATACCCCGCCTTTTTTCCTGCAAGGAACCCAAGGCGGCTTACATAGTCCTTCTCCTCCTCTCCATGTTATCCTCACAACAACCCTGTGAGGTAGGTTAGGCTGAGAGGCAGTGACTGGCCCAAAGTCACCCAGTGAGTTTCATGACCGAGCGGGGACTAGAACCCGGATCTCCCAAGTCTCTGTCCAACACACTTACCACTACGCCACACATAAAAGGAAACTATGGAAGAATAACAGAGAGTAATGCAATGCTACACAATTTAATATTTTTTTAAAAGCAATTAGTAAAGTTAAGACAAGAGTGTCTGGTCTGTGACACCACATTCATCAAGAGCACCATAAGCATAGCCTCCCTGATAGACCTAAAATCCTGGGTGGGTTGGTGGATACCGGAGAAGTCAGTCCTTCAAGTACTGCACTAACAGTGCAATCTTATACATACTGTACATCACAGGTGGGTAGAAAGTAGATCTCCAGAATTATTTTTTACTTCAGCTCTCAGCATTCCTGACCATTAGCCATGCTGACAGGGGCTTCTGGGAGTTGAAGTCCAAAACATCTGGAGATCTACCTTCTGCCCATCCCTGCTCTACATATCTACTCAGAAACAAGCACTGCTGGGTTCAATGGGACTTGCTCCCAGGTTAGTGATTATAGGGTTGCAGCCTTGTTTGTTTTTAGCAACACTCAACATGTAGAAACTGAGAATTGGCCAGAAATATAGGCATTCCTAAGGAATAATCACATATAGTCTATATAGCAGGGATAGGCAACCTGGTATCCTCCTGATGTTTTGGACTACAGCTCCCATAAGCCCCAACCAGCATAACCAGAGGTCAGGGATTCTGGGAGCTGTAGTCCAAATCATCTGGACGGCACCAAATTGTCTACCCCTGGTCTATAGAAATGGTTATTAACTAACAAAATATATTAGAGGACCTTGCCAACTTTATGTTCAAGGATAAATGTTATAGTCTGCAAAAGGTGAGCAGAGGAAGTTGCTCAGTGCATTAAAAAGATGCAGACTTGAGTTCTCCATGGCCCTACATGCAGTCCAGGTATTTGACCACAAAGCCACCACACCTCAGAGTTTACAAGGGGGAAATAACGTTTAGCTAAACTTCCAAATATTACACATTAAGGGAGGCCAAGAAATTGCCTCTACCCTCTAATCTTTGAGAATGTCTTTCTCCCCTGTGGCTGGAAGGACTATTACCTGATTTCCAGCCTTAACTTGAATTCCATGTCAAGAGCTGGGTTTATAGAATGATTTGTGTGTGGGTGAACAACATCATATATCTCATTCAAAAGAATTCTGAAGACTTGCTATTATATAAGAGGTAGTAAAAACCAGTTTATCTGTGTGTTGCTTTGGAGGGGGCAGGAC
Source organism: Shinisaurus crocodilurus (assembly GCA_021292165.1). Taxonomy (NCBI): domain Eukaryota; kingdom Metazoa; phylum Chordata; class Lepidosauria; order Squamata; family Shinisauridae; genus Shinisaurus; species Shinisaurus crocodilurus. The sequence continues at coordinate 38,465 of JAHFWL010000859.1, read as the reverse complement.
AGGAGCAATTACTTTATAGTGCAAGTGACCGATAACACTTACAAATTGTTGTTGTTGTTTTAAAAGCAATGGCAAAAATGGTTAACATTAATGCACATTAATGTGCTACTAATTATTTCTCCTGTAGCCCAGAGAAGCTGTTTCTACAAAGCAGTTTAGGTCTATCTACTTTACAAATTTATAGCAGTTTTATAACACTTTAACAAGCATGGAATCCTAGAATATTGGGGGTGGGGTTTAGTTTGCCGTAGGGAAAAATGACTCTATTTCCAGTCCATGTCATCTTCACATGTGTTGATTCATAAGTCCTGTTTCTGTACTGCACTGTGGTGGTGGTTTAAAACAACAACAACAACAACAACAACAACAACAACAGCAACACACATGAACATTCCATTATTTCTATATGCATTTTATGCTAAAATAGATTTTTTTTTTGTAGATATTGTAAAATAAAATATGCACTTTTATCATGATGGCTGAGGCTTACGGGAGTTGTAATCCAAAGGCCATGCCTTTTCATTCCTGTGTTTTCATCTTAGAATATTTGGGGTCTATATGGCAAATTATTAGTTCACATTTTTATTTATTTATTTAGGATATCATATCCTGGCTTGCCATACCAGGGACATTTTTTTTCCATAAAGCTGACTGGTGGGAGATTCAGGATAGATAAAAGGAAGTACTTCTTCACACAGTGCATAGTTGAATTATGGAATTCACTTCCTTGAGACATCATGATGGCCACTACTTTGGATGGCTTTAAAAGGGAATAGGACAAATTCATGGAGGAGAAGGCTATCAATGGCTACTAGTCCTGATGGAGGCAGTATCAGTTGCTGGGAAACATGGCTGGGAGGGTGCTGTTGCACTCGATGTCCTGTTTGTGGGTTTCCCGCAGGCAGCTGGTTGGCCACTATGTGAACAGAATGCTGGACTAGATGGACCCTTGGTCTGATCCAGCACAGCTCTTCTTATGAAGTGCCTGACTCTGCTTTCAAGCAGTGTGCTTTCCATTTCCTGTATCAGTCTGCTGCATGACCTGTTCTCAATAAGCATTCATTATCAAAGTTGTCTGGTTCTGCATCCTCTGTGTGGTCCTCTCTTAATGATCCACTTCACAAAGTATGCCAACAATCTGAAGGTTTAAGGCTGCAATCTTCAACATATTTACTAGAGAGAAAGCCCCACTGAATACAGTGGGACTTACTTGGGAATAAATAAGCATAAGATTGTACTGTAAAAAGCCTGAAAAGCTTGGACAACTCTAAAGGTCTTCTCCTGGCACTAAAAAGGCAACATAGCCGGTGCCCTCTTCCATGGCCAGCATACAAATCATGGTTTCAGGCCGTTTTTCTCATTCACATAGTGACTTCTAAAAAAGAGTTTAAAAAATCTTAGGTTATGGGTAGGATGAGGACTAGTAACTTGCTATTTTTAAAAATGAAAGCTGGGATCTGAAACAAAGCTGTATTCTATCTGTACACACAATTGCAGATATTTCACAATCCTGAATACTGCATTTAATTCCCATTGGCCAGAAGCAAAGGCGCATTTGTGCATCCGTCTGCCACTTCCAAAGCCATTGATCCATAGAAGAAATGGTCTCTGTTGCTCAGTACGCATTGGCTGGTGAGCAAGAGGGTTAAAATGTGGCATGCTGAGAGGAATTAGGAAGTGCTAGTTTTCATAACTCCTATAATTTGTAAAGACTGAAGGCGGGGGAAATCCTAGTGGAATTAATCTATTTCTTATGCTCATTCCAGCTGTGTTTAATTTACCCTTGGCTATTTCTCTCCTCTGATCAAGGGATGCTGTGCCTTACATTGATTTCCTCCCCCCATCCCCACGTTGAGCTGAGCTTTTAATAATTGTTTTAATATGCAGCGTTCCGAAGCAGGAGTAACTGCTTCAGAGTGACAGCTATTTTCTCCTCTCCTCTCAGTTGTCTTAGGGGCCCAGCTGGTACATATTGCAGCATAACCAAGTGAAGAGATGGCTCATTTTTTGTTTAATTCGCTTGCTTGCTAAAGAGCACTGACATGCCGATGAGAGCGGGGCCGAAATTTCGGGGGGGGGGGGGGAAATCATGACAAATTTCCAGAGAATTTTCTTTTTCAAGCTCCCCTTGAACGATTGGAAACATTTGGCAAAATCTACACACACACACACACACACACACACACACACAGAGTTTACTTCCCACTAATAGGCTGGAGAATTTTGGGTGCAACTGCTTTTATATTATGCGCAATATTGTATTTTTTAAAGGTTTTTAATCTTTGTAAACTGCCCAGAGAGCTTTGGCTATTGGACGGTGTACAAATGTAATAACTGAACTGTGGATCCAGATTTAATATTTTTAATAATGATTTTAATATTGTCAAAAGACGAAACGAGCTTGACTCCTACTCCTTCCCGCTCTTCTCCCTTAGTCCATTGCTATCTTCGTCCACCAGTATGAACTAACAGTGTTTCATCTAGCATTAACTGAGTGAAATCTTTTCAGAAGATATTTTTTTCTCGTCTCCCCTCCTCCAATTGGGGGGGGGGTACAGTGGATTGTGGAGAATTTTCCACCATGATCACTGGAGAATATTTGGCAAAATGCCCTGCCACCATTTTGCTGCCTGGAAATAGGGTGGCCATATGTCCTGCTTCTCAGAGGACAGTCCACTGGTTTAAAGGCTGTCGATGTTGGAAATTGTAATGTTGCCTGCATAAATCAACAAGGTAATGTAAGCTCTAGTTACAGTGGGAGGAAAGGGTTAAATTGAACAATCCCCAGGATGCATGTTGTAACCCCTCCTCCCTACTTCTGGCTGCTCTGGCCAGCTCTCTCAACCTCTCCAACAAGATGGACTCATGGTCTGAGCTGGCTTCCAGCCAGTGATCTCCAATGAAGATTGATCTGCCTATATGCATCCTGCATATATGAATGAACGGACTGTAAGTAAAACTAATAAATGTCTTTATTAGTTTTTAAACATTGTATGGACAATCCATTCCTTTAAAGAGCCTTTTAGCAGGGTTTAACAACCTACATGATGATAACCAGTTTCAATACCCAGGCTTGCCATAAGGGGGAAAACTCTGCTCTGTCCTAACCAGTATAGGACTGATTCCTTCCCATATCCTCCAACAGTTGAGTCCCAAGTCTGGTTTAAAGATAAAGAATCATAAGAAGATGGGAGATCAGGGGTATTGAAGTTGCCCATCACCAATCTCACCTGAACAGCAGGCTGAGCTTGCAGGTGCACAGGTCACCTGGCCACAGTCTTCCCCACTATGGCCAGATGCAATCTATTTCTATTTAAAGTATATTTTATTTATTTATTTATTTATTTATTTATTTATTTATAATATTTATACCCCACCTTTTTTCCTGCAAGGAACCCAAGGCAGCTTACATTATCCTCCTCCCCCCCCTCCATTTTATCCTCACAACAACCCTGTGAGGTAGGTTAGGCTGAGAGTCAGAGACTGGCCCAAAGTCACCCAGTAAGTTTCATGGCCAAGCGGGGACTAGATCCCGGATCTCCTAAGTCCTGGTCCAACACTCTCACTACGCCACACTGGCTCTTTCTAAATAATCCTTTCTAAAAGTGCTTCTATACATATAAAATAGCATATGCTGATGTTATAGAAATCTGTGTCCTCTTCAGTCCTCTTTCTTTGGTGATGCATACCTCCCTTTTTGTCAGTGCCTAAGTGGCCACCCTAAGCTCTAGGCACCATGTTTATGAGGGTGCGATCCTCATCATCATGCAATCACTCGTGACCGAGTAAGATTGTCTTCCAGGATTTATTTTTTTTTAAAAAAGGAAATTTTAAAAGAAGGAAATTCTAAAGAAAATTGTGTAGACTCTAGCGATGGATCCATAAGTGACTGTGGAGGCCAATTCTAGATCCACACAGTGAGGACACAGGTTACCAGATGGAAGATGGTTCTGTAAAGGATTCATTTGACGTGCTTTTCGCTTAGCACGTTTCTCCCTTTCACCTTGCACTCGGGCTTCTTCAAAGTCCATAGAACCTTTGTGAAAGGCCAACTTCCAGTTAGATCGTTCATGGGCCAGAGCTTCCCAGTTTTCGATGTTTATATTGCATTTTTTTAGATTAGCCTTATGAACATCTTTAAATCTCTTATATTGACCACCGATATTCTGCTTTCCATCCTTGAGTTGGGAATAAAGTAACTGCTTTGGGAGACGGCAGTCAGACATTCGAACAACATGACCGGTCCACTGAAATTGGCGTTGAAGGATCATTTTTTCAACGCTAGTAGTCTTTGCTTCTTTCAGTACACTGCCATTTGTTCGCCTATCTTCCCAAGTAATTTGCAGGATTTTCCGGAGGCAATGTTGATTAAATCTTTCGAGGAGGTGGAAATGACGTTTATAGATAGTCCATGTTTCGCAGGCATACAATAAAGTTGGCAATACAATGGCTTCATAAACCAGTGTTTTGGTCTTCTTACAAATATCCCGATCCTCGAACGCTCTATGTTTCATTCGAGAAAACGCGGCACTTGCGGAGCTCAAACGATGCTGGATTTCACTGTTGATGTTAGCTGTAACAGAAGCTCTAGGCACCATGTTTATGAGGGCGCGATCCTATGCAGTTATAGACAGAAAAAAGTCCTACAATTCCCAGCGTTCCCCAACCAGCACAGGAGTTGTAGGACTTCTTTCTGTCTAAACCGGCATAGGTTCGCGCCCCAAGCAACTTTTCTGTAACAGGACTAATAGAGTAGCATGCAATTTGAAAGACAAATGCAATAAAATCATTAAAAGAAAAATGGTGGGGGGGGGGAATCACAGAAGCTGCAGCAAAGCCCAGTAAAAGTCAACAAAGTTATAACAACACCACTAAAGCCAGCGATATGCCTGGGCAAATCAAAACTCTTTGCCTGATGTTGTAAAAATATCCAAGATGGAGGATATTCCATCTTGGAGTTGCCACAAGTGAACAACAGCGAGTTCAGGTGAGCTCCTGCAGAAGACTGTCCCACAAGTGATCAGATTCCAAGCCATCCACAGTTTAATAGACCAGAATTGTGCCTGGAAATGGACTGGCAAACAGTGCAGCCATTTAAGGCGCAGTCCTATGCAAGTCTAGACAGAAAAAAAGGCCTACAACTCCCAGCATGCCCCAGCCAGCAGGCCTTTTTTCTGTCCAAACTTGCATAGGATTGTGCCTTGAATGTAGGATCCTCCCTTGTGTACTGGGAGCTTCTAAGATGGCCAATGGGAAATGGGCTCCATACCCTCCAACATTTCACAGATGAAAATAGGGGCACACATGTGAATTTGTAAGAGGTATGGTTAAGCAACATGAAGGTGTGATCAAGAGGGTGTGGCCAGGCAACATGAGGGCATGGCCAAGGGTATGGCCAGGCAACCAAAGGGCATGGTCAAGTACAAAAGTTATTAGAGGAAACACACAAAATCTTATATATCATAATTATTACATTATTATATTATATATTATTTTATAAGATTTTATAAGTGGCTTTTGTAAAAAAAAAATTAACCTTACTTAAACCCTTAATTGTTGATATCTGGTGTTTTTCATGGGGAGGGGTCAGTGCTTGCAGGGCAATCTCTTTCTTTTTGTTTTAAAATGGTCAGGATTGGCACAAATTCAACAGGTGAAGCTTACCCACCCCACCCCCTCAAACATGGAGCATCAGAGAGAAGGGGAAGTTTCTTGCATTTCCTTCTGACACTGTAAACTCACCTGTTAGAGGCACAGAGTCAGCTCTGTTAGGAAATAAAATCTTTAGCAATATAAAAATAGGAATCATGTGATAAATTCCCTCATTCACCTCTCCCTCCCTCTGTTCAGGCCACTGGGTGCAGCCTCCTTTTCAGCAGGTAGAACGTGTGTGCACACGCAAACACATCCTCCCAGTGTCTGTATCTCTGTGGAGCTGTGCAAGCCTAAAAAGAGCTACACTTAAAGGGGACATGCCATGGGCAAAATTGCAGCTAAGCTTGTAGTATTAGCTTGGCTGCAATTTTGTCCATGGCATGGGCCCTTTAAGGAAAGTTTTAAAAGTTTAAATTCCAGACTCTGCATGACAAAGTGAGAAGCCGGGATGGCTTAAGGGTTTTTGTGACAGTCCTGGCATTTTCAAGGCAGTTGGAGACTATGGAAGTACAGGCAGTCCCCGGGGTATGAACGAGATCCGTTTTTAAGTCTGTCTTTAAGGCAAATTTGTACATAAGTCAGAACAGGTACATACGGTTCACCGGCTCGACGTCATTTATGTAGAAAATGGCGTAAGATACACCGTTTACGTAGAGTATAGCGTAGTATACATTAAAAACAGGATTTACACACATTGCAGCCGTTTTTACGTATACTACAATATATTCTACGTAAACAACGTAGAGCCGGGGAAGCAGGAAGTCTGGCGAGTGCCTCAGCTGGCACTTGCCAGAGGCTCGGCGGTCCATTCGTAAGTATGAGTTGTCCATAAGTCGGCATGCTGGGAATCATAGTCCAACACATCTGGAGAGCTCCAGGCAGGGGAGAGCTGCTCCAAGGTATTGTGGAGAATGCAAGGTGGCGGTCAGTCTGCCCGCACAGCTGCTACTACTGCTTGCAGCATCGGGGGGGGGAGGGGAAGCCTTACGGGGGGGGGAGAGAAAAAAGTGATTCTAATGCTACTGCCAGTGGTGGGCCCCACCCCTGAGAACCTGCTGTATAATTTCTCCTCTCCTTGGAGAAATTTGAAGATATGTCCACTCTGCCCCGCCCCACCCCCCCAATTTCTCTACCCTCAAATAAGGTGGAGAATTTCAAGAGGCTGTTTGTGCACAGCTCTCGCTTTATGCAATAACATTTATTGTTATTTTTAATTCTTTAAAAAGAAAAAAAAAAAGTATTTCCCATGGCTTTCCAATCCATGCCAAATAGTGCCTGTCCCTTTCGCTGTCACTTCAATGGACAAAGAAGGAAGAATCCAGCTTGTGTCAGATGATTCCCCTCCCAGATGCCTATTAATGCCACGATGCCCACGGTAAGGCAAACACAGGCTTCCCGTCTCCCTCGGCCGCAGGTATGTTTCACCACCGTCTGGTCGGCTGCTGCTATTTATTCCGAGCCATTCTAAAATTGTGCCTTCAAGGTTGGAAGCCAAAACCACTGCCAGAGTCCATTCTTTATTAAAAGTAACAACTCGAAGGTACTGAAAAATCACAAGCCTTTTGGAAACATACTGAATCCTTTATGGGAGGGGAAATAATAGAATAGACAAGCTGTTGTTAATTTAAAGCCTTAATTTTCCGACACACTTCTTGAGTCAAGAGTACTTCCTGTTCTAGAATTCCTGCAGGGATACAGGTGGCCCCTGTTCGCCATCTCTGTCTACTGTACATTAAAAATGCATTTCTGACTACATTTAAACATTTCTGAAATCTCCAGTTTATGTCTAGACTATTTTAATCAGCTAAATGTCATAATAAGCCATATGCGGCTCTTGATGGCTTACATACACCAGCCCTGCTCGTAAAGCGTAAGAGGTGTTTTTAAGAAGGAGCCTGTGTTTGTTTTGCCATGAAAATGGTGCTTTTAGCCTATCATATCAAACATGCTGGCAGGACTGAAAAGCTCCTTACGTAACTCCTGGATAACAGCCCGGCTTGGGAGGCTGGAGATGAATCAACCTGCCACATCTGGGCATTTGGGGCATGCTCCATGCAGTGGATCAGACCAAAGACCTATGTAGTCCAGCATCCTGTTTCCCACAGTGGCCAACCAGATGGCCCACAAGCAGGACATGAGGGCAATAGCCCTTTCCCGCTCTTGTTCTCCAGCAACTGATATGCAGAGGCATGCTGTCTTCGATTCTGTAGCCACTGTTAGCCGTATCCTCCTTGAATTAGTTTAATCCCCTTTTAAAGCCATCTCAAGTAGGTAGCCATCTCCTCATCTTGTGGTAGCAAGTTCCATAGTTTAACAATGTTCTGTGTGAATATGTACTTCCTTTGGTCTGTCCTGAATCTCCCGCCCGCCCGCCCACCCCCCGCTTCATTTGTGCATCCTTCAGTGTGTAATGAAACAAGGGTGAAGGAAATCCAGCCAGATGCATCTATGAAGTTCAGTGGAGAGAAGAAGAATACTATTCTACTTCCGTTCTCAAGTTTCTACCATCTGTGTTCAGCTCTACCACATGAATCAGTGGGTTTTGCACCTTGTTTTGCTCATGTGTCCCCTTTGTACCATTCTTTGCACTGGCTTTGGCTACCTTTTTGTGTTCCATTCAAGTTTCTCCAGTATCGCACCGCTCCCTATCACTCCTTCATTTGATTCCTTTCTCCCCTTGTCTAATTTGCTTCTCTGTGTCCAATCTTTGTTTTAAGTCCAAGATACCTACCTCCGTTTTCCTTCATTGCCTTGAATACCTTTTCTTTAGCACCCCTTGTTACTGAAAAGCTGTTCCTTATCAAGGACAACACACCTTGCTCTAGCTTCAAGCAAAAACACTCTTATTTTTGCTTCGGCCAGTACTGCCTACCATTCCCCTGCCCCCTTTTCCTATATCCCTTCTCATGGATTTTAGGTGGGGACTGTCCATTTTTAATCTTTGTAAAGCACCTAAGTGCTTAACATATATAATCTCTCATATTTGAGAGAGAGAGAGAGAGAGAGAGAGAGAGAGGATTGGTTCAGATGTCACACTAAACCATAGTCTAGAGTGATGAGAACAATCCCCAAAGTGAGCCTCAGGCTCACGTATGCCCCCCCTCCTTCTTCCAGGATGGCCAATAGGAGTTTGGTAGCTTTCACTTCCAGTTTAGATAAACTGCCGTGTGTTGTGTTGTCTGAACCCAACAGACTGTGGTTAATAATCTCAGCTGTGGTTTGTTTGAAACAAGCCAATTTCAAGCTATGGGTTATGAAATGGGCTTGATTAAACCACAGTTTAGGGTTCAGATGACAGGTTAAACTGTGAGTAACTGAAATAAAAAGCAAATGTTTCCAATCTCCAAGTCACGTCCATGCTGGAGGAAAAGGGGAGAGGGAGGAGCATGAGCCCAAGGCTCAGTCTCGTGTGTTCTAATGGTTTGGCGTTAGCATGACATCTGAATGTGGTTATAGCATTAAAGCAAGGGAGAGCAATATCCAACCCATGGGCCTAATCTGATCCACGGAGGTTGCCCATCTCGCCTGCCAGATTATAGAATTCCTCCAGGGGGTGGGGCGTGAACCAGTTATCTCCAATCTGTGACCCACTTTGGAAGCTGTTGCATGGGTGAAACATCTGCGACTGAGTGGGCAGATGGAGGAGTGCTTCTTCAGCAGCTGGCTGCGCCAAGCTGCTTTGCCTGCCCCACATCCTCTCCCCAATGGGAGAAGCTATGGAACAGGCAAAGCGGCTGCACTGCGTGTGGTCCTTGTCCAATGGGAGAAGGGGTCCACATGCAGCAGAGCTGTTTCCTGGTGGGCCCATCAGAAGGATCTACCTCTTGACAAGCCTGCCGGGAACTGAATGACATTAGGGGGCATGGCCATGCTCTTTTTTGCTGATGTCGTTCAGTCCATGGAGGGCTGGGGCAGGGGCCGCTCATCCCACCCACTTTTGCTTGCCATCCCCCACATTAGATGTTTGCAGCTGGTTGCAACCGCACATCAGCTTGATGTGTGGAAGTGTGGATTGGGACCATTGTTTTCAGCACTTTAGGCAAAATCCCAGAGTATCCAGAACAAAGGAATTTCAGTGCCACCACTCCTTTTTTTCAAATAGGCTGAATCTTTACTAATATCACAGCACTAAAAATAAAAAATAAAAATCTACCCATACATATCTTGGTAAGATTCATTTTACCTTCCAAATTTTTCTTTGAAACAGATGTAAATCATATACTACTACTGTCATCTAAAGTGAAAAATTTAAAGGGTGAAATTTCTGTTTTGACTTTCAAATCAGAAGTGCTTCTTAATTTAAAATAACTTTAATACATTCTTCCTCCAAAAAATCATTAAATATATAAGAATTTGTAAATCCCCATGGCTTCCTGTTTCATAAGAATGATATTTCTAATATTGCCGAAAGGAATGGGTTTTGTGCAATGGAGACCTCGTTTTCTCCTGAATCATCCATATATCTGAAAAGTTACTATTCTTCAGAGATCGTAATGTAATATCTAAAGTTATATTAACATTTAATGTTTTATCATTATATGTCCCCCTTGCAGCTGTGACATCTTTTTTGGAAGGATAGTTACTGCAGAGGAATGAAGTAGCCATTGTTAATAAGAACCGGTAGAAAGGTTTAACCCAGAAAGTTACAAGTAAATGTGAACACAACATTTTAAGTAGACAGTACAGCAGGGGTGGACAGAAGCTTGATTAGGATTTACTGGGAAATCTCTGGGCGATTTACAGTTGATTTCTGACTTTCAATTGTCTAACAATAGCAACAAGTAAAAAGCTTTCCCCTGCCCGTCCCCACAATGGGCTGCTGGAAAAGACTGCTAGGGAAAAACAAAGGTTTGCTTTTGTGTGCAAGGGCTGTTGAGCTGGTTCTGACTACAAATTCCTGGATTGAGTATATGCTCAGAGGCACCCTGCTCTTTAATTCTTTCTGTGTGCCTGTGCCACTATTTTGCACCTGGCTCTGGTTGGTAGATCTTGTAAAATACAAAGTAGATCCCACAAACCTGAGGTCTGTCCAGCCTTGCAATATAGCATAGTTCAGCCTGGTGCCCCTCAGATGTTTTGGGCTATAACTTCTAGCATTCCTGACCATTGGGAAGCTGGCAGGGGATGATGGGAGCTGAAGTGCAAAATATCTGGAAGATACCAGTTTGGGTAAGGCTGGTATAGTTCTTACTTCCCTCATCCTCGTTGCACATTCAGAACAGAGGGTAGAGCTGGGCAAATCTATCTCTTTGTAGTCTGTGACTGGGTTCAGACAACACAATAACCCATACTCAAGGGGTGGGTATGGGTTGCATGCGGGTTGTCATTGAACCACGGGTTCAAAAACGTGAGTTATTGTGTTGCCTGAACCCAGCTGAGATAACAAACCATGGTGAACAACCCACAGTTCACAACCCAACAACAAACCATGGGTTCTCTTCATGAGTTGTTCGTGGTTAACAAGCCATGGCTTGTTAATGCAGCTGGGTTCAGACAACACGATAGCCCAGGTTTCAACAGCAACCCACACTCAGCCCATACTCTACCCTTGAGTGTGGGTTATCATGTTGTCTGAACCCAGCCTGTGTCTGTTTTACATTGTCCTTTTTACCCATAGTTCTTTTCCAGTCTGTTTCCACATTAGTCTACTAATTATAAAGAAAAAACCCTCTCAAAATACATGTTTACATACATATTTTAATATTTTGTTTCTCTCAAATGCGTATGTTGATACATTTGAACTGCCAAGAAGTGCATCGCAATATTCAGAAGAAGTGCAAAATCTGTTGGATATCTCCATTCCAATCCGAACATTATTAGTCCGAGTGGTGGAGAGAGGTGCCATTCTGTAAAGCAGGGGTGGGGAACCTCAGGCACAGGGGCCACTGGTCATTTGGTTGTTTCCCATCTTTTGTGCAGTTTCTCCCCCATTCTAATCAGTTGAGATCCTTCTCCTAAGAATTAATTACTCGTGGTAAGAGCTTTAAGCATATATGCTGGTTCTTTTTGTATTTTTAGTCCCAGCACCTTTGCCTTTGGTCCCGCCCGCTTTACCCTTCAGCCCTACCCACTACCGGGATGCTGTTCCCAAGATCTTCTCCACAGTTGAACTTGGCCCTCTGGCTGATAGAGGTTCCGCACTACCATTGTACTGGAATTCGCAGCGTGAATTCCTCAAGCACCCGTAATGAAAAGTCATTATTAATCCAGTTTGTAATAAAGGCTGAGATAGTAGGAGTAACACCTTTTCTCCTAGCAGGAGGTCTTGGCCTTCAGAATCCTGGAAGTGAACCGTTCCCCACTGCCACCAGCGCACTTTGCCGCTCAAGACCAAGAAAGACTTCACCCGTTGGTGTTCTGCAGCTGTTAAAGGTGCGGGAACCATGCCAGAAAGGAAGGGGGGAAACCCTAGCCTAGAGAAAATGTTTGCCTATGTCGTCCCAAGCTCTGCAACAGTATGCAAATACCACATCCAATTACCCCATCATCCTCAAAGTGCGAGGTGGCTAATGGAGCACAGCATATTGCAGCCCCTTGCTAAGTCTTGTTTTCAGTTGATTAATATGTCTAGAATGTGCTCTTTCCTTTCTATAGGCACTGCCAAAATTTTAGTTCATTCTCTTTATTATTTCCCACATGGGTAATTGTAGCATTTTTTTCTCATTGGTCTTCCTGGTTCTACTCTTAACCCTCTCCACTCAGCTTTCAATGCTGTGTGACTCACTCAATAGTTTCCTGTTATCATTCAGGTCATATTACTCCTTTCTACTGTTCTCTTCACTGGCTTCCTAACTCTTCCTGTCTTCACGTTTAAGCTAGGGATGGATGAGAATTTTGTCTCGGTTCACAAACCATGCAAAAATGTCTCATTCGCTGTCACAGGCAGTAGTAGTTTTTGGGGGGAGAAATGTTGACAAATCTCCAAATTTGCAATCATGTTCGGAAAATGCACATTTTCGAAAAAGAAAAAAAACCTGCTCTTTGAACTGCACTTAAAAAAAAATAAAAAATACACGTTTGCACACTTTAGTCAATGGGGGGAAATGTGGGCTTTTGAAAAATACACACAGGAAAGCGCACTTTCCCCATTCAGACAAGCCAAAAAACAGGTTGAAAACAAAAACAGGAGTAAGCCAAAATGAGTTTCAAAAGTGCTTTATGGAGAATTTAGGCAAGCTCAAAAATTGCTGGCTCTCCCAGCCTACCTTAAGCTTTTGTTCTTACTCTCAAATGTCTCCATGGTCTTGCTCCTATACATTTATCTTTTATTTTCTCTGTATATGCTTCTCTTTGACATCTTTGCTCTACAGATGTTTCTACCTAAGATAAGGTTATTCTCTGGCTCATGCTGGCTCAGCTTGTCTGTGTGGAAAGCTAAGCAGGGTCAGACCTGGTTATTACTTGGATGGGAAACCCCTCCTCTAGTTTCCTGCATTGAGCAGGGGGTTGGACTCGATGGCCTTGTAGGCTCCTTCCAACTCTATGATCTATGAATCCCTGCCTGCATCCCTTTTCCATTGAAGCTCCCTACCATTGGACTGCCGTTTCTCCTGCCATCTGATCCTTTTCCTTCATTATTACACTCATCAGATGCCTCCTTAGCCCTGTTGACACTTTATATGCACACAGGGCTAGGGAAGGATAAAACTATCTATCTCAGTCGTGCTGAAATTGTCCCCCCCCCCTTTTTTTTAGGTCAAGCTCATCCTGTTCCATTTCCACACAAGCTTGCTTCTTTTTAAAAACACATTTGTATGGAAATGTACATGCATTTTCCATAACAGATGTATTGTTCTGGGCATGTTTAAACTTACACATTTTGGTGTGCGTGCCCTTATTGACTAGTGTGTGTTTGTGTGCATTTTGGAAATGTATGCATATGCATTTTTCTTCGCATGTTTTTCAAATGAAAGAAAACTTTTATTTATTTATTTATAATATTTATACGCCACCTTTTTCCTGCAAGGAACCCAAGGCGGCTTACATAATCCTCCTCCGCCTCCTGTCCATTTTATCCTCACAACAACCCTGTGAGGTAGGTCAGGCTGAGAGTCAGTGACTGGCAAAGTCACCCAAGTGAGCTTCATGGACAAGTGGGGACTAGAACCCGGATCTCCCGAGTCTCAGTCCAACACTCTAAACACTACACTACACTGAGATGTGTTTTGCTGAACACATCGCAAGCTCAGGAATACACCGGATTTCCAACTGCAAATTGTGTTCGGGTCTGGGAGGTACAAGCTGGATAAATCTGTGGGGTTGTTTTTTTAAATATATAAATTACAGAGCAAACGTCACACACATCCCTGCATAGGTCTTCCACATCCATAATGAGAAGTGGGGCTGCACTGCTGGGCCCACCCTTAACAGCACAAGCATCAGTGACCCCCATCCCCTTGCACTTCTTCACATCCATGTCTTCAAGGTAGATGTCTACAAGAGGCCCCTAACATAGACGCTCCGCACAATCCGGAGCACTGATCACAAAGTGCAAGTATGCATATCCACTATGCTTACTCATGTGTAAGCACCCCTTTCCTTTACAGACATCCACACTGAACACATTCACTTCAAGAGGGCGGAGCCTCCAACGCCCACGATGTCAGAAGGCAGTGGCATGATAACCCCACTTCCTGTTATTTACATGGAAGCCCTACATATATATAATGATACATCAATGTAGGCACTCTGGTTCTTCCACTGAGCCAACTTTCTTTTGTTTTCATTCCTAATGTGTTATGTAGGACTGAAAAACTGCAGGCAAATCCTTCATTTTATCCTTTTCTTTTCTTTTTATTTTTTGTACAGGACTTGGCAATCTGAGTTACTTTTTCAGAGTATGGAGAAGAACAAGCTTCTTTGCCGTGTATGTGAGCCTTGATTGGGTCAGAAGATGGAAGCTGCTTGGCTTATCCGCTTCCAGGATTGATGGCGCTGGGAGCCAATGGGCTGGTCTCACATGATCACCATGGGTTAAATAAGCCATAAGCTGCAGTGCACGCCATTTGCCTAGTCACCAACCTGGGCATGACTTGTCGTGTCATTCGAACGAAGTCAGCATGATTTGTTGGAGGGAGAAACCCATGGGCTGCTGTTAGATCATTTGAGGATCGTTTTCCCCTCCAACAAGCCACAGCACCTGGATTTGGAAGACATAGCACATTGCGCCCGGGCGGGTGATTAGGCAAATGGCACCCGGCATGTGCTGTGGCTTAAACAAGCTACTATGGCTTGTTTAAGCCATGGTGATCATGCAAACCAGGTCAATGAGATGCCCTTTGATTTGCAGGGGGCTAGAGTGTGAAGACAGACATAACCTTCCGAGTGTGCTGGAAGCAGTTTGATGAACACGCATTTGCTGCCCTGCAAAAAAGAAAAGGGAAGAGTAGAAAGGGACTCAGAATGCAGCCACTGTGGGCTTTTCAAACCACTTAAGGGCTCAATCCTATGCATGTTTAGATAGAAAAAGTCCTACAACTCCCAACATTCCCCAGCCACCATGTGTTGTAGGACTTTTTTCTGACTAAACAAGCATAGGATTGCCTACTAAAAGGCTTACATTTGCTTTCACCTTTCAAATGGAGGGACCATAGCTCAGTGGTAGAGCATATGCAGAAAGTACTTACGTAGTTCAATCGCTGGCATCTCCAGGTAGCAGGTGATGAGAAAGACCTCTGGCTGAGACTGTAGACAGCTGCTGCCAATCAGTTGCCTATTTTTGCTTCCCCCTTCATTTCTCTTGGAGAAGCTTGAACAATTCTACACTTGCATAAGTTCCAACTCACGCTATGTACTGGGAGGGGGGACTGTCCCTATTTTGGGGCATGTGTCTCTAGTAATTCATTGTCCTTGTTTTGTCTTTTGGGGTGCTCCAGAAGCTAGTGCAAGATTTATTTCTTTAAAAATCTTCAGTAATGTTTACATTAGGGACAGGGAAGAAATGTATTCAGCTCACATTTTGATATGAACTCATCAAATTTTGCACTTTCAAACCAATAGGAGAACTGAAACTCAGTTCTCCTTCGAAATGTGCACTTCTCTGAATTTTTGCAGTGGAGTTCTCCAGTCAGAACAGTATACAAAAAGAATGGCAAAAAATAATTTAGCAAAATAATGTTAAAAAGGCATTATATTAGGGAAAGAACTTCCAAAAAATGTGTATGTTATGGGGGAAAGCACACAAATGCATTCTGCTAGGGAAAATGTGTACAAAAAGGCACACAAATGTTCATATGAAGTCGTGTGTGTGTGTGTGTGTGTGTGTGTGTGTGTGTGTGTGTGTGTGTGTGTTTTTAAAAAAATCACAATGTTCTAGATAGAACTGAACTTAAGATCGGAAAAATTCTCAGAATTCAGGACAAAATGAAACCTTAAGACTAGGGAAATGAGAAGCTGAGAGAATCCAAAATGGACAGGTTTGACCATCCTTAGAGTGCAGGTCCAGGCTGTGATCCTTCCTTGGTAAGAAATGGTGTTGCAAGTCCGCAAGAACATTTTTATTTTTCATCTGTGAAATTCTGGAGGATCTCCACCGTGTGCACTAACGCTGCAAGGAAAGTGATCCGCACAAGCTTATATTCCCCAGTGACTGTCAGGGATGTTCAGCTGAGCTGGACATCGGCACCATTTGAGGTTCAGCTACTTCCAGTCCCCTGAGGGATACATTCTCATCTCCCTCACTGCATGTGGGGCTTTAATTGTGCACATCCTATTAGTGCTAATGGGACGTACGCACCTAAAGTCCTCTGTGTGAAATGAGTCTAATAAATCCAGGGTTACAACCTCATTAAAGAGAGAGTTGCTTATTTCATGTGTAATAGGCCTTTAGCCTCCATGATCTGGTAATTCAGGTCTTTATTTTGTCCCTTTGAGAGAATTTTGAGAGGTTCCCTGGTAAAGGAATATTTTTCACAATCCTTCCTAAGGTGACCGACCCCTCTCGTAACACTGTCCTGGCCTCACAGCACTTGCACCAGCTAATGAAAACAGCTACTGCCGGGTCAGCCAGAAAGTTGCAGGGGCATTCCTGAGGGATAGCTGATCATCACCAGCTTCTAATTTCCCATTTGAAATGGCTGGAGAGTCACACGCATGCACACACACACCCCACTTTCCCTCCCCGCCACCTTCGGTGCTATTAGCGATCGCTTTTTAAAATTCAGCTGCATTCAGCATTTTTGCTGCCGATTGCAGACGCCGTGAGGTAAAACTTTCTTTCCTTACCCGGAGAGCTAGAGAGAACGGATTAAATTGAGAAGGGGGAAAGTGCCCCTCCATAGAGGGGAAGCCGCAGTAAGCTGCAAAATTGGTCACTCTCTCTCTCTCTCTCTCACACACACACACACACACACAAACAAACACACACAAATAGAGGGAAGAGAGATTAAATTAAAAGGTATGGAAAGGACAAAGACGAAGGACACCTTCTCCCATTGACCACCTTAGAAGCTCCCAGAACACAAGGGAGGATCCTACATTCAAGGCACAATCCTATGCAAGTCTAGACAGAAAAAAAGGCCTACAACTCCCAGCATGCCCCAGCCAGCTGCATAGGATTGTGCCCTCAGTGATTTTGTGGAGCCAGGCCTCACAGGGATGCAGTGCTGGTATCTTTGATTAGTAGGGATGCTGACATCACCTGCCACTTCCCTCAGAATTCCCTGTTCTATCTGAGCTTAGCTGCAATTCTCACAGTAGCTGGGCAGACAATGAATTTTCCCCAGAAACAATATATTGTTCCCGGTTGTAATGCAAAGTATTTGGGGTGGGGTGGGTGGGGTGGCTTGGCCTTGAATGGGCAATTAATCCCATTAGCTTATCAAAAGTCCTGCTCTGTCCTGACAGAGATGGAACCTGCTAGAACTGGCTTGTTGATTTGGATCCACACACTACAGCCTCCATTTTTGGCCTCTCCTTGGGGGGGGGGGCGCGTGGCGATGGGGACGGTCGCAATGAGAGCCTACACCATGTCAACGTTTACCACTACGCCACTGCACCGTGAGGAGGATCTGTGGCTCAGTGGTAGGGGGCACCTGCTTTGCATGCAGAAGGTCCCAGGTTCGATCCCCGGCATCTCCAGGTAGGGCTGGAAAAAATCCTGCCCGGAACCCTGGAGAGCCACTGCCAGTCAGTGTCAACAATACCAGGCTAGATGGACCAATGGCCTGACTCAGCATAAGGCAGCTTCCTACGTTCCTATCACATATTCCCCCTGCCTGTCGCAGTTTTGGGATGGGTCAAGCATTCCCCACACGAATGCTGACCCATCCCCAAAACAGCGACAGGCAGGGGGGAAATGTGCAGTGTAGGCAGCGGTAAATGTTGAAGTGCAGGCGCCCATTTTTTCCTACTCTTGCTAATCATGCCCAAAGAAACGTAAGTCAAGGTAAACAAGAACTTCGTGCTTTGATGACCTCACACATGAATTTTACTAGCAATCTTGGCAGGGGAGGCTGGTGACTCCTATGACAGTGGGCTTATGCTCCATGGTGGTGAACCTAGTTTGGGGATGGATTACAGCACCATGGATAGCTCCCAGAAAGCTCAGAATAAAAGCTGCAGTGGACGAGGGGCCCCACGCTGACCAAGATGGGGTTCAGAATGCCAGAGTTATCCATCTTCCACAACACCACGTCCTTTTGAATATCAGACGAGCCTCTTTTGCCACATAGCTAGATGACCCTAGATCAGTGTTCTCCAACCTTGGGTCCCCAGATGTTTTTGGCCTACAACTCCCAGCATGCCCCAGCCAGCATAGCTGGCTGGGGCGTGCTGGGAGTTGTAGGCCAAAAACATCTGGGGACCCAAGGTTAGAGAACACTGCCCTAGATACTGCAAGAAGAACAGCGAATATGCCAGAATTGGGAGGATACCATCAGAGCTGGAAGCTGGTTCCTCTTCCAATTCCATCATTTCCATTAGGAGTGAGGGCTTCTAGAAAAGTCTGAGCTTTTCTTTGTTGGCTGCCTGGGTTACTAGCACTCAAGGTAGGGAAGAGCCGCACATTAACAGCTTTGGTAGAAGATCCTTAGCGATAAAGTGAATTCTTTGGTGCTGGCCAAAGTAGTTACAGGAGGGGTTTAAATGTGGAAAGAATGATCAAATTGCTTCTTTACGACAATATTAAAGACACATCATTGTGTCAGGTAAAACAAACAAGGGATTAAATATACACTTGTGAATTAAAAACAAAGTAAAAGGCCCATCGCTTGTAATTCACTGCCGAAGAGCAAATGCCTGCAATAAGAATTTAGATTTTGACTTGCTTTCTTCCCACCCACCAACTCTTGAGTTCCTCAGTTTGCAGAGCCATCCAAGCTTCCTATGATGCATTAGGGCCTTCAAATGAACGCTTCCCCCATTAATATAAGTAACATTCTGTGAATGTTATACCAAAGCACCCGGTATTTCTAACAGTCGATGGATGGGATTTCACTTCTAGCACATCAATAAAACTGACAAGAATGAATTTTAACTTCCCTTGTGCTGAAAACTGAGCTAGTACTTTGGGCCTTCAGAAGACTCTAAGCAGGTTGGCTTGGACTTCCACTCACAGACAACTGCAGACACAGGGGCTAGGCAATCCAGTGGTCCCGCTATGCTGGGAACAACTAATACAGGCATAATATATTCCGGATCCAATGAACTCCAAGCAACAAAGTTGTCAGCTAAATAATACCGCTTCTAACAAATGAGTGTAGCTCCCACTGCACCAATGGAAACTCCACTGCCTGCCATCTACCAATCACAGCATGGCATGCTGACAACACACCCACAGAGCAGCTCCCTAATCACACAGACACCGTAGGAGAGAGGTGATGGGGCCTCTGAGATCTCCTATGTGCCTAGTCCACAGACCCAGCGAGTGGTTGGGCGCTTGCAGCCCCATCAAACAGCACAGATTTAGCATGCATGTTACAAGGGTTGAACCCTGAATACAATCTCCCACTAGGAAAGACTGGGAACCTTAAGATAAGAAGAGCCATGCTGGATCAGACCAAGGTCCAACTAGTCCAGCATTCTGGTGTCTTCCAGATGTGTTGGACGGCAACTCCCATTATTCCCAGCCAGCATGGCCATTGGTTGCAGTCCAACACATCTGGAGGGCACTGGTTGGGGAAGGCTGCTGAGAACCTCAGAGCTATTTATGTACATATTTGACATTAATTTGACAATCTGTGTCTTAAGATCTCTGAGTTGTTCTTGATGGCTTTAGGTGCATATTGGTTTAGCACCTGAGATTCGCCTTTACAAAACCATAAAAAACAAACATGGTATGCTTTGGGAAATTTGGGGAAGGCTGCTCTACAGGTATGTTGGCCCTCTATACTTTTTTTCAGAAGTCCGAGATAACGCTCACACCTCTGCCTTGCTCAGAGTTCTCATTCTTTACTCCTCTTGGCTACTAGCCCTTCCATTTTCTAGCATAAAAGCTTTAGTTCCTTGCCAAATAAATAACAATTTAGCTCAAGCTTTCTGGACGTCATTTCTGTACAATGCAGCACTCAAAAGTGGTGGATTGTGCACCATAATAGGATGTTCCACCAGATTCCAGAGTTTAGATAAGGGGACCATAGAAACAATTCACGCCAGAGAACTCTGAACTTTGAAATGCCATGCCCTGCTTTGACACTTTGCCAAATGCCTGAGGTTTGCAAACAATTTGCATATACACGTACATAATGTGAGCAATCTCTAAAGTTAAGGCTGGCGAGAAGGACAGGTGGGGTGAGGTTCCATTTTGACAACTGGATCTTACACTCTCATAACTTTATCTCTCAAACCGTTCCCCAACTCTCTCCCCACTCCCACTCTGAACAGTGGTACTTTCTAGGATAATTTTAATTAATCCCCCTTTGATATTTTTGGCTGAATGTAAAAAACACCCTTACTTTTCCCAATCTAAAATACATCGACCCCTAACCAAAATAACCTGTTAATAAAACCCACTGAATAATTCACCCCCGGCTTTGATAACTAATATTGTTTTCTTTCAGGAGTGTTGCTTTTTGGGGAGAAATATCCCTGACAAAAGATTATCCAGATTGGTTCATTTGCTGCTTTAGCCAGTGGAAAGGAAGGTGTTTGCTTCAGTGGGGGTTCTCAAGTGTTAAAAGCCACTGATGATATTTGGCCTATTCACATGTTTTTTAAGAAACGTCTATGGCAACAGCCAGAAACCAGCTGAAGGTGTTGGCCTCTGTATTTACCAGAAGAGGCTGTTCTAAGTTTGAGTCCCACATTTTAGGGCAAATCAGTAATGATCAGATATCCCACGATTTTTAAAATGGTAAATACAACTATTGGGGGGTGGATTTAGCTTGGAACATCAGTGCTATGCTGGAAGGGTAGGGAGGTAACCTTTCCATCCAGTGCCATTTTCCTGGTGCAAATTGCCTCTCTGCCTGAAACTGCTACTTTGCCCATGGGAGAAAATTTGCAGGTAACAAACAGCTACCTGCATATTTTCTCCCACTAAGAAAAACAGCAGCTCCAGGGAAAATGAACAACTTCCTCCCCCTTCATCCAGCACTGGGGTCCTGATTCGAGTAGGGGCCTCACTCATGGATGTACTACCATTTTTAACAAACATGGAAGACCCAATTGACGGATCTCTCCTGACAGCAAATCTGGTTTGGTCCTTAGGCTTGCATTTGAAAAAGATGTGCATACTCAGCCATTTTCTGGCTGGCTTCTTACACGTTTTTAGAATGCAATTTGATTCAGAAGAAGCCTTGGCTGAGTAACACGCCCTAAAGAGGACATCTCTTTGGTAAAATCGCCTCTGATGTTGCATGGAGGAAGGATTTTTCTTACTGAAATGGCAAGTTTAAGGTCCTTATACAGAGTTATCTGTTAGATCAGACACTAGTGTGCAAGTTAAGAGTACATGGCCTATAAAAACTTAGATAGCAGTCCAACAGTCAATAAGCACATGCTAAAAAGTTTTAAATTGGTCTTTTATTTTTATTTCTCCTTTAGAAGAGGGATAATTCTACCCAAAATATGAGTTCAGTTCACAGTTCATTCTGCAATGAGCAATGGAAAATGTCGTAAGCAAAAATGAGCTGAGATTCTGAGCATCTCCTCTTTGGGTAGGAGACTGCAAGGACTTCCATCTTCTTCCCTAGTTGTTGTGCTCTTGGAGTGCCTGAGCCATGAAAAGCTTGCCCAGGTTCTGCGCAGTGAACTCCTTGATGTTCTGGCTGTATGTGTTAATTTGACCTGCAAGCCAAAAAAAAAAAAAAAAAGATGGTGGGGGAGGAGAGAAAAACAAAAATTCTGAATTCTTTCCTTTGGAGAGTGGGGCCGAGGTTTCTATACAAAACTTGCTGCCCATCTAAAAACCAGCTGGTGACATCCCATCCCGTTCTGTCAAGTTTTAGCACGACCAAGAGACAGAACTCAAGACAGCACTATTGATTTGCATGGGACAAAGTAAACCAGTTGTAATATGCTACAGAAATTTCTGGAAAATTAGGAAAATATGCGCACTACTTCTTTTCTACTCTGGGCCTGGCAAGACTGCTTGCCTCATCTGGCTGACGTTTTGTGGGTCACATTTGTTGTTGTTGTTAGCTACCGCACATTATTAGCAATTTCTCAAGCCAGCAGGCTGTGAAGGCTTTGTCTGAAGTGCTGTACAAATCAAAATAGTGTCTCATCATCCCATTTTTTTTGTACACACACTGCTACTGCAATCCATTTCCCTTGCTAGTCAGAAAGAATAAAAAGACAATGCCAGATTATCAAAATTAAAACTGCTTAGCAGACCAATGCACTTTCAATTTAATGCTCTACTTTAAAAAGTTTTGAAATGCCTCCGAGACAAAACCAGCCAAGTCTCAGCTTTGATCCCCAACTTAATTCAGTGTGAATTAAAATAGTGAATGCTTTCTGCTCTTTTCCTGACTCTGCTAAAAAGGCAAAACATTTTGGCTGAAGGCTGTTGGAGTGTAAATCAGCTGTTCCTTCCCCTAACTCTAGAAAGATGGCCGAACCATAACCCAGCAGAACACAGACATAAACTGAAACATAATTGAAAAGTGAAAATGCTTCACTAGGGTGTGTTTTCCCCTCTTTAAACAAGCATTGAGCTGCTGGGAGAATTCATTACCAGAATTCAAACCATACCCATTCACACTGAGCCAAAAAGGATAAAAAGTATACAATTATGCTATAAAATTGTTACATTGTGTCCTGTTTGTACAGATCATTCGTATAGCAGCATTTTCAGTGCATGTTAAAGTACATTTCAATTTTTATTATCAATACGTTATCTTTAGGCTCCCGCTCTTGAACCGCCTTAGGGTAGGGGAGGAAGTTGAAAACATCGGGGTGTTCTACGGGTACTTTTCAAGCTGCTGCTGAAATTAATGGCGACCGGTCATTTTGAGCCACAAAAAGATTCCTCTAGCACTGTCTGTCTTCCATGCTGCCATTTCATAGTGCATCTTCTATCTCTCTGCCTTCCAAGGTCACAATATCAAGAAAGGAAAATGTGTGCCAAGTTTGCCTCAGGTATCTTGGACCAAGGAAACACATATAAAGCTGCTTTTGATGCCAAAAAATAGAGCCTCAGCTAACCAGTTTATTTATTTATTTAGTGACATCCCATCTTTTCCTCCAAGGAGCCCAAGGCAGTGACATGCTCCTCCTCCCCTACATTTTATCCTCACAGCAACCCCGTGAGGTAGGTTATGCTGAGAGTCAGTGACTGGCCCAAAGTCACACAGTAAGGTTCATGGCTGGGTGGGGACTCAAACCCTGATCTTCCTAGTCCCAGTCCAACACTCTGGCCACTACACTGCACTGGCTCACACGAGTTGGGCAAGGAAAGGCAACTCAAGGAATTGATATTTATACAACACCTCCGTATCCCTCTGTAAAGAAGGTTGGCATGGGGAGAACCAGAAAATCTTGCAGGAACCTGCAATCTCCAATTTGAGATTAAAATTCAGTGATGTCATCCTGGGATATGGCTTCATGCGGCCACCTGTTGGCAGCATCCAACACCACCTTCCTGAAGCTAAGCAGCTCTGGATCTAGTTCAGTCTTCCCCAACTTGGTGCCTTCCAGATGTTTTGGATTTCAACTCCCATCAGCTCCAGCCAGCATACCTAATGGTCAGGAATCTGGGAATTGTACTCAAAAACATCTGGAGGGCGCCAGGTTGGGGGAAGCTGATTTAACAAGTGCCTGGATGA
Source organism: Shinisaurus crocodilurus (assembly GCA_021292165.1). NCBI lineage: Eukaryota > Metazoa > Chordata > Lepidosauria > Squamata > Shinisauridae > Shinisaurus > Shinisaurus crocodilurus. Next base: position 14,604 of record JAHFWL010000859.1, on the reverse strand, counting down.
GAGAACCCATGGGAACCCTATGCATGCTGCCTCAAGTTGGGATGTTAATGAAATAACATAGATATACAACAATCTAATAGTAGATTGTTACAGTTCCTGCTTGGATCTAATGCAGCGGCTGACCTTAACAGCAAGAACAGTTGTCCAGTGTTAGCAATATTTTGTAGTATTTCCTTGAGGTTTGTGAAAATAACACACAAAGAAGCAGCAGCACTGGAGCAGTACATATACAAGGCCTTTGACGAGTACTTAAAAAGGCATCACCTTTCCCTTCTTGCCTCTAAATCATGTTGAAAACAGCAGAGCCACAAAAAGGGAAGATTGTAGAGGGGTTTTTTTCCCCTCCCCTAGAACCGTTACCTGCAATCAACAGTGATTCCATCCTGGCAGGAGGCTGTGGCGGCTTGAACAATTTGTTCATGTCCTCTTCGGGGAGGGACGGCTCTCCTCTACTTTGACGCTGCAAGTTTTCTTGCTGACGTCTCTGCTGGTACTGGAACGGAAAGGAACAGAAACACAGTGGTAGGCTATCTGATCCAAAGGGGATCTGCAGAATTCATATGAAGAATGTGGAGGAGTTGCCTTTATCTCATTTAGATCCTATCATGAAGTTGACCCGGCCTTCTAAAAGTTTAATACTTTCTGGCACAACACCCCACCCCACCCCCGCTGTGTTGTATCAATTACTGTTGGGCTTCAAAAAGAGGCGGGTTGTTTCCCCTTCAACCCCGCTATTGAACAAGGACGTTTCAATCCTTTCCCCACCCTCACTGAGTGACCTATCTACCCCACTAAAATCATCAATGGGGTTCACAGGTCTTCCGTTGTCCAAAGGAAACCGAATGACTAGAGATTTTAAAAGAAATTAAAAACAAAGAAAAAAAGGCCCTAAATTTGCATAAATTAAGAGGTGCTGCTGGTCTGGGAGCTTTACAGAATTTAGCATAATTCCAGAACCTTCGGAAGCATACCAGGCCTCAGAGAGTATGTTACAAAGAGGTCTATTATGACCCAGAAGCCTCCAGTACCACAAACCCAGTTCTGATGAATTTAAAGGCAGAGCCAAGGCCTCCCCTCCCACATTCAATATCAATCCCAGAAGGTTCAACAGACATTCAGCTGAAAAATCCAGGTCCATCCACTTTTTCTGGAGGGGAACTATAGCCCTCCAAGCCCATTTTGGGAGTGGTTAACTTTCCCCATGGCATTTGGGCTCTTCCAACTGTGTGTGTGTGTGTGTGTGTGTGTAGGGGGAGAGAACTGCACCTCCTAGCATGGGGTCAAGAGACAGAGAAGAAGAAAAAAAAGAGCCAGAAAGATCTACATAAAGTTTCCTAAGTCCCTTGCATCTCAACATACGTAGTGACTCGATAAAGCTGGAAGGAGGAGAACAGGCAGAGAAGTAGTAGGGCCTGCCACCAGTTGGAGGTGGGCTGACCAATTGTGCTACTTTTGAGTTATTTCTGCCACGAAGTACTGTAGTACCTCTGAAGACTCATTTTCAATGCACTTTACGCTTTATGTCTGGCAGCTAGAAATACGAGACAGTTTGCAAAATGTTTATTCTCAATAATCTCAATAATCTCTATTATTACGAGTCACTTAGGAGGAGAGCAAGGGGTACAAAATTCTAAATGGTTCACTCAGTTTTCATAAAATGAAAGAAAAGCCTGTGCTGTGTGTGTGTGTGTGTGATGAAATGGCAAACATTGTAAAAACCGTCATCACAGGTTTTCTTAAGCACTGGGCCCTGACAGTCGCATCAGGGCGGGCCCTCCATGGGCTGGCCTGCCTGCCAGTGTTCAAACAGAGCCATATTTTCTTAATACATCCAGATTTAGAAAATGTTAGCAAGTGAAGAGCATAACACTCTTTATCTCAACACAGTTTGAAAATGGAAAAAAAACAAATGGGGAAGCTGATGAGGGGAGAGAAAGAGAAATAAGATAGATATCGGGAAAATGGATACATACAGTTTGCATTGAGTTGGTGCATTAGTTACTAAAATTGCTTGCTCTTGCACACAACTGTTCTATATCTAAATAATGAACAGACCGGGTATGGTGAAATGAGCCACATCTACAGCAATTAGAAGTTAAGCAAGAGCTGATGGGTAACAGCCCTGGATTCCCCCCCCCCCCTTTCAAATCAGTTTTTCCATCTCTAAAATCTTCTCATAAATTTGCCCCAGCAGATTTATATTGGCAAGCAAAGAAGCTGGAAGGAACCGTAAGTCAGCAGCGAAGCCCCAGCTTTGCATGTAATGAGTGTCTAGGATGGAGAGATTAGCTTTCTGAACCGGCTTGTGTATTTAGGAAATGCAATATAAAGATCCAGCAATTTGCATCCTATTACAGAAGCCACATAATATCATGCATTACACCAGACTGGTGTAATACGGCCTACACGGAAAACCAACCTGATGTTTCTGTTGCTGCTGCTTGCTGGTATTTCCGTAGATAGGTGTTGTATTTTACGATATCCTGGCTCATCTCATCCACTCTATCCATCAACAGCTGCAGGCTCTTTCCAAGGTGATTACTGAAACACAACAAAGAGGGGGTCTGATGAAGGTTTGCCATTGTGTCGACTGGACGATAGTCTCTTTCTACAGCAATTAGTTAATCCTCGTCTGTGAACTCACAGCAAGTTTAAATCTACTTAAAGATCATTCAGAGAACAGCTCTAGTACCTGCTGTTTATTTAGTTCTTGCTCCAGATCAGCTTTCTCCAACTGGGCGCCATCCAGAGGTGTTGGACTGCAACTCCCATCATACCCAGTCAGAATGGCCATTAGCCATGCTGGCTGGGAATTATGGGAGCTGCTGTCCAACACCTCTGGGTGGCACCAAGTTGGGGAAGGCTTCTCTACATAAATAGGAAGGAGCTGAGTAAGACCGATCCAGCTTGATAACATCCATGTATTTTTCTCAACGCAGCACCCCCTTGAAGCCAGCACTGTAGCCCAGAGCTCAGCATCAGGCACAGAGGCCATCAAAAATCTTAAGTTACTGGCTTTGCTAGACACACAACACCAATAATAACAGAGCTGAGTTCCTCCTATGGCAGTTAACAAATTGCATTCTGCTCAAAGACACTATTTTACACAGCCCAAAGCAGCACTGGAATCAGGCTCCCAGGTAAGGGCCAGGAGAATCTAAGTTTTAGGCTAGTACTTTCACAAGGAGTGTACGATGTTCTAGCTTCATATTAATTTTCGGACACATTTGGGATCGTGACTGATCCCAAAGGAGTGCAAACAACATTTAAAAAATCCTCCGTACTTAAGAAAGTAAAGTGAGCCCTGCTAGGGCAGACTAAGGGTCCGTCCCTTTCAGCATCCTGCTTCTAACAGCAGCCAACCAGATGCTTTCAGGAAGCTTAGAAACAGGGCATCCTGCCATTGCTGACCCCTAGGTAATAGGATTCAGGGGGGAGACCTCTGGAACCAGGGGATCCTTTTAGCTAACGACCAGGGATAGACCTATGCACCGTGAATTTGTCCTGATTCCTCTTTGAAGCTGCCTCAACTACTACCACCTCTTGCAACAGCGAATTCCACATGAATTGTGCACTGCTTGTGCCACTTGAAACGTCATGACAGCCTTCTCCAAAGTGGGCCCCCTCCAAATGCTTTGGTCTACAACCCCCATTGACCACCAGCAAGGCCAATGGTCAGGGATGATGGAACTGCGGTCCAATCACAGAGCCTGCTCTGCACTTTCCTACAACAAAAACGTTGATTGTACTTTGGTGTTTCAATCTGTCACCCCTGAGTAAAAGTGTGTGTGCGTGTGCGTGTGTGTTTATTTAATGGTTTCACGAAAAGGGAGGGTAAACAGGCAAAGATATCATCACATTCCTGTTCCTGGCTGAGCTCATCCCTCCTGTGCCACAGCAACCATATAAGACCAACTGTCCTGATTGAAGGCAGCATAGATGCTTGCTGTTGTTGTTTTCAACATTTTAAATGTCTGTTTTTCAATCTGTTCTCTTCCATGTCCCATCCCCCCCCCCTTTGCACAATCTTTCCTCATGGGTCTTTCTCTTTTATGGTTTTCATTTTTCAACTGTAAGAGATTTAATGAAATTGTTTTTTTAATGAACACTGTGATCCGGCAGGGGGACTCTAGTCACAAAGTGGGATGCAAAACTAAAATTAAAGTAAAGTAAATGGGATTGAAAAACTAAGGCCAAGCTACTACTTTATGTTGATGTGGCAGTTAAGGTAACAAGTTGTTAACCACTAATTAAAACAAAAAACAAACGGATGCTTCCATGAGGCTTTGAGTAGAAGGGAAAAAAACAGATAAGTATCAGGGATCTGTAAGAATCAGCATGGAATACATTTCACAAGTTTAAACATTAAATTCTTGATCCAGACAAAGTTAAGCATGTTTACATCCCATTCACTGTGATAGAAGAGCCATGCATGCGCTTAACTCTCCCCAACTGAAATCAGCACAACCTAAAATGCTTAACTTTGGGAGGCTTATGTCTTATGCCCTGCGTTTAGCATTGGGGACTGAAAAAGGTCTTTGTGTCCCAAAACACAGCCAGGTACACACTGAATCAGTCACTAAGAGTGCTCCTCATTGTCTCCTACCACCAGTTACATTTCTGTTTAAAAACAATTTCCTGTTCAACCACCTGAGAATTTGTGACATTGCTTAAGCCAACAACTGATTTTCTAGTAACTATTCTACTCCCCAAGAGAGCACCTGAAATAAACAGCAAAACCACTTTTTTAAAATTCCCAGGACTTAGAACCTGAAGCACTACTCCACATTAAGCCTCCCTTTCCTCTTCTGTTTCTTCCCAACCCCTAATTGCTGCTTTTTTTTATTTAAGTAAGGTTGTGGGCCAGATTTGGAATTTACTGTGCAGCATCCAATGCAGAGAGAGTCAATAAAGAGCAACAACAACAAATTCATACCGTAGTTATTATAATTATAATCAGAGTCATTGGTGCATCTAAGCATTTATATTAGAGAGCAACTACTATGCATAGAGAGAAATGAAGGGTGCTTATGTCCTTGCAAGACATATGGCTCTCACAAGCACCAATTATTTTGTAGAAGGATTGGTGAGAAAAAGGGTTGGCAACAGAACATCATTTCTTATGATTTTCTCTTGGGTCAGTTTGTCAGGGCAGGATTTTGTGTTGGGATGCTATTGTTAAAAGCTGCAGCACTCTGATGCCTTCTTGGCCATGACAGAAAATAATAAAATGTGAGAAGGCTGCATTAACAGATGTCAGTTGAGACAAAGTGATAAGCATGTATTAACTATGGAAGCAGTTTTTGCACAGTTCTCCACAAGGCACCCAATGCTCAGACTTGCTCTCTCCTAGTAATAAAAATAGATTGACAAGAAATGTATTATTGGGGTGGGGGGATGTCAAAGCCAAGCTTTGCATACGTTACCCAGTTTTGTGAAGGCCGCTTGCTGTAAAACATTCCCAAATCCCATTTCTTAAAACAAAACACACAAAAACCAAGATAATAAAAAGACAAAAACCAAACAGGAAAATGACTTGATCTCATTGACAAGTTAGAAGCTATTTGAGCTGAAAAACATAAATGAGATTTTTGTTGTTGCTGTTTCTTATTCTCTAGCAGGAGGAGGAGGTTGCACAATTTAATGCTGGTTATGCGTCAGTAATGTGCATACCGCTAACTCAATTAGTGGGGCTTGGAAAACCTAGAAACAATTCCCCCAAATGCCAAGGCTAAATAAAGTAATTTAGCCACTCTATTACAGAAGTGGGTGGGATAGACATGCAAATAATTAATAAAATCTGAGGGAAGAAAATGCGGTGGGAAGGATAGAAATACATGGAAGATATAAACTGGAGAGAGAAAGCTTGGAGCTCAGGGTGTGGGGTGGGTGGTTTGTTTGTAAACTCAGGTTGCTGCTATTCTACACCAGGAAATCCTAAATGCTGCGCCTAACATAGGCTATTAAAGGCACAATCCTCTGCAAGTGTAGACAGAAAAAGGCTTACAAAGCCCAGCATGCCCCAGCCAGCATAGCTGGCTGGGCATGCTGGGCATTGTAGGCCTTTTTTCTGTCTACACTTGCAGAGGATTGCGCCCTAAGTAACATTTTGCAAGTTAATTGTGTATACCTTTCCTACCCACCTTTCTGCCTCTCCCCTCCTGCCCTGGCTGCCCCAATAAACACTCCTTTCGGTCATGTGAATAGGTGTATTATTCCTCTGGTTTACAGGGCACTTTCCAACAAAAGCCAGATGCGAAGGGCACGAAGGGATGGGAGGCACACACTGCATTTTTCAATTCAAATAAACACTTACTTGCTTGCAAGGCTGAGCAACTCGTGCCTATCTGCTACCACCGACTTCTTTTCTAGCTCCCAAAGAAGAACATTGATGAGGTAAGAATTCTTGATGATGATGGGCACTTCCTCAAACATGTTTTCAAAGCGATGCTTGCTTTTTTCAACCTGAAAAGAGAAGCCCTCATAACTGACTGGCACACTTATGTCTTTTGACAGCTTTACCTGGATCTAGCAAAACTACTCGGCAGGTGATTCTGGAGAGCCTAGCCTGCTTCATTCTTCCACTTCCGGAAACAGTCAAACTTATATAGCAAGCTTGAGAAAGAGCATGGAAAATCCTTTTATTCCAGGGGCTTGCAAGTTCTTGAGGGGGAAACAGACAGACATAACTATTGTAGAGCAGTGGTTTTTAAACTGAGTTCTGGGGTACCCCCTTGGGTTCCTTGTAAGCTTAACGAGGGTCTCTTAAGGAGGAAATCAGTAATGGTGTACAAAAGAGCTTGCCCACCACTGAGCATTTCCAACAGTATGTAGATACACAATAGTATTGAGTGTGTTCTGGTCATTCCCTTCGTTCATGTGGAGCCACAGCTAGGCCCAGCAGGCCTGGCCAGTATACTGTACATAAGTAGTGCACACAACATCCTGATCAGTTCCCTAAAGTCCAATTTAAGAATGAACATAAGAAGAGCCATGCTGAATCAGACCAAAGACCTATCTAGTCCAACATTCTGTTCACACAGTGGCCAACCAGCTGCCTATGGGATACCTACTAGTAGGACATGATTACAATAGCACCCTCCATTTGTGTTCCCCAGCAACTGGTGTACATAGGCATACTGCCTCTGATACTGGAGGTACCAGGACTAGTGGCCATTGATATTCTCCATGACTTTGTCTAATCCCCTTTTACACCATCCAAATTGGTGGCCATCACTACATCTTGTAGACACGAATCCCACAGTTTGTGCTGTGTGAAGAAGTACTTCCTTTTGTCTGTCCTGAATCTCATTCAGCTTCATGGGATGACCCTGGCTTCTAGTATTAGGGAGAGGGAGAAAAATGTCTCCCAATCCATTTTCTCCACTCCATGCCTAATTTTGTACACCTCTATAATGTCTCCCCATATTCACCCTTTTCCTAAGCTAAACAGTCCCATACGGGGTATCCTTTCCTCCAGGTCCTTGGTTGCCCTTTTCTGCATCATTTTCAACTCTATAATATCCCTTTTTTAGGTGCAGTGACCACAACTACACACAGTATTCCAAGTGTGGTTGCACCATATACAAGGACAGTATGATATTGGCAGTTTTAATTTCAACTCTTTCTCTAAGTATGCCCAATTTGCCTTTCTCACAGCAGCCATGCACGGGGTCGACATTTTCATCAAGCAATCAACCGGAACCCCAAGATCTCTTTCTTGGTCTGTCACCACCTGCTCAGATCCCATCAGCGTATATGTGAAGTTGGGATTCTTTTGCCCCAATGTACATCACTTTACATTTGCTTACATTGAACTGTATTTGCGATTTTAATGCCCATTCTCCTAGTTGGCGAGATCCCTTTGGAGCACCTCACAATCCCTTTTCGTTTTAACCACCCTAAGTATTTGGGTATCATCAGCAAACTTGGCCATCTCACTGCTCACTCCAAATTCCAGATCATTTATAAATGAGTTAAAAAGCACCAGTCCCAAACAGATTCTTGTGGGACCCTGCTGTTTACATCCCTCCATTGCAGGAACTGACATTTTGGTCAATTGAAGAATGGAGTGGGTGGCCAAGGCCAGATTTGACTCCCACTTCCCTGAGAGGCCCATCTGTTATACAGTCTGATGATACAGATACCATTCCCTATACAACCTTAGGCTGGCAACTGGAGGGCCAATGGACGGTACTCCTCAGGGGGGCAGATTTGGCCTGGGAGACTCAAATTGTGAGCCCTAGCATAAGATGTGGGTGTCCAACTGTGGCACGCACACCACCTAGCAATACAGCTGCAGTCCGTATGTTTAAATCTTACTGAGCTCCATGTACTTTAAGCACAGTTAATTGGCGTCTGGGTTGTATCTAGACCTTGAAGTGAGCATTCACAAGGGTTTCCCTCGCTCAAAAAGCTCCTGGTTTTGAGCAATCCCCTCCCACTCGCTAATCAAATGTAATTCGAATCTTGATGAGACTCGCAGAAGAAACTCCTGCGCCTGCGATCAAAGGAAATGAGTACTAAAAAAAAAAAAGTCTTCCAACTCTAGTTGTGGCCCTCAAGCAGAACCTGGGTGCACAGCCATTTCTAGTTTCCTCAGGTCCCTTCTCTAATATTTCACTCAAGCTGGAGCTAACATCCGGTTTTTGGAGGGAGGGGGGGAAGGGGGGGGAACAGGTTTCTTCTAACATTTAAAAGTAAAAGAGTATTCTCCAAGTGATTATTTTTCCTCACCTTTGCCATTTTGGGTTTATTATCTTTCGGGTGTGTGTGTGTGTGTTCTTGTTGTTGTTTTAAAAAAAATCCCGGATAACTCTCAGACTAAGAAAGAAAGGGACAGTCTGTTGGGTTTGGAGGTGGGCAGGGTGCTGTGAAATATTTTGTTCACAAATTGGGAGAATGAAGTGTTGGTTCCATCTTTTGAAAAACTGCAAAAATCATCAGTTTGTATTTGAAGATGGGGAAAAAAAACCGTATTTAGACAGTAAGAGGCAAGCATAGTACTAATTGGGTTTCCTTTTGGGGAAAAAAGGATTCCTTTGAAAGTTCCAAAACTAAAAACAAGCTGGCCATGATTAAGGGGAGAAATGTCACTTTTAAACAAGAAAGCTGCACCTCATATTAAATTATATCAAACAGGAAGAACATGTTCTATCATGCCCATCACCATTTTATCAAAGTGTTCTGGAAAGCATATTTAAAAAATATTATATAAGGAATTTATTTGTCAAGATTTTTCTTAAAATGAAGAAATCTGTTTTGATTTTTCAGCCATCCTATGCGCCCCTAAGACAATGAAAATGGTCATGAAAGGCAAGTGCTTTGGAATGCACCAGGTAGGTCTTCAAGAAGGGCCAACTTCTTAAGTAGGGCATGCGGCCTGAACTTTCCCTGGTAAAGGGGCTCATGAGGCAGAACACCCTCCCTGCAGGCCACTCTGCTGATGAACATGGAAGTTGCCCCTCCCACTGGGAACGAAAGGTTATTCTGCAGGTCTCTGCAGCGGTGCTTTGGGACAACCTGCCATTTTCCAGTGGAAGGAGGCAGCACCTGGCACCTTGTGCTCCCAATCTGGTGTGCAGCCCAAATGCAGCCATCAGCCACCTTCATTTTAGTCCAACTCTTTACCCAGAGACATAATATCCTAAGGGACGAGCCACAGTTAGGGAGGGGCCATCGCTCAGTGGTGGAGCACCTGCTTTGCATGCAGAAGGTCCCAGGTTCAATTCCCGGCATCTCCAAGAAGGACTAGGAAAGAATCTTGCCTAAAACCCTGGAGAGCCACTGCCAGCCAGTGTTGACAATACTGAGCTAGATGGGCAATGGTTGACTCAGTTGAAGGCAGTTCCTAGGTACTACCTGTTGCTCAACTGCTAGTAACGTTACCATAATCCAGAGAGCTCTTTTAAGCCCCCAACACTTTTGTGCATCAGGATACATGGAACTTCAACATTAGCTCAAGCTGCATTGCACATGGCCTCTGAATCGCTCAGGTTCCAAAAATGGCTTGCCATACAGCACAGGAGGCAGCTGGTTTAGGGTCTGGGGGAGGAGGGGAAGTTCTGCTGGGGCAAATGTGCAGTCTGAAATGTGATTCTCTAGAATGCAGCCCTTGTTCAGAACCTCTCTTGAGAACAGGGCAATATTGGCTCTCTTCTGTCCAGGACCTTCTTAAGTAACTGAGAACTACCACACTCACTCACCTTTTTTTCCTTTCTTGACAAGAACACTCAGGACTATTTTTATTTTTTGGATAATGACCTTCAAGCACCTTCAAGCTCTGTTATTTATCTCATGCACTGGAATTATGCCAATCTACCTACGTATATCCACTCCAGGACACTCGCAAGAGACACCCCGCTGCCACAAAGATGTTTTAACTCAAGAGTCAGCCTCACCCTCTGAGTCTTCATTTCTCTCCCCTTCTGCTCATTTTAATTTGCCTTTAACATCTGCCCTCTGTCTGGAGTGACAGAGTGCCACACATCCTTCCATTGTGAAGTAAATGTAACTTCTTTTACCTTCCAGAAAGTATTAGAAAACTAGAAAGCATCCAGAATAGATCCAAAAAGAGAGAGCTAGTCTCAAGATGCTTTTTGCCCTATCACCTATGCAGGCTTCGAATATTTTCAGCTACAGGGGGAAGCACATGTAATCGTAACCCACACCAGAACTTCATTGCAAATAATTTAACCTCTTGCTCCCTCTTTCTGCCACCCACATTTCAAAAACATACACTTACGCTTCGGGAGAGAAATCTTTCTCTTTGCAAATCTCCATCAATTTTGGTGTCAGCCTGTATGCTTTTAGGGAAAGATATCCCTGGGCAGTTTTTATAGGATCTGAGAAAGAACAAGAGGAAAGCACAAAATATACCAAAATATATCAATGAAATTTCATCTGAGCACTTCTGATTGGGCAATTTTAGTAAAAGCCTATCCAGTTTTGCTAAAGATGACCATTTAACAAAACCGCAACTTTGAGAAGCAAAGTAATTCAAATTGCATACAAAAATATTATTAAAACGTATAACTCTTCCAAGGGTCAAAGCAATGGAGCAAAAGATCCAAACAATATGCAACAATAGAAAGAGATCCTCCAAATGAATATCAGCAAAATCAGCAATTGTTAATTTTATTGTTTTATTTATGGTATTTATATGCCGCCCAAAAACAAAAGTTTCGGGGTGGCTTAAAATGTAAGAACATCACAAACATCAGTGATCTGATCCAGCACATCAGAAGGCCTGTGCTGGATCAGATCAAAGGCCTATCTAGTCTAGTATTCTGTTCCCACACTGGCCAACCAGATTCCAGTGGGAAGACCACAAGCAGGACAGGAGATAAGCAGCAAAATAAAAAAAATCCAGATTAAGAAAGTGAAGAAATGTCTTGGCAAAGATGCTGCCATGTGGGCCTCCTTGGGAGGAGAACTCCATATGAGCTGATGCTCAATGAAAAGACCAGCTCAGAGCCACCATGAGAGCTCAGAGCCTCTCATGGTGGCTGGTTCTCCCATGGTGCAACCTCTAATGGGGGGCTGGGTCCTGGACCAATGCCTTGCTGTGAAATATCAGAAAGAATCATATTGAAGTTGATGGTTCTTGATATATGCTGGGCCCATACCATTTAGGGCAGGGGTCTTCAAACTAAGGCCCGCGGGACACATCCGGCCCGCCTTGCCTTTTTATCCGGCCCGGCAGCTGCTCACGCAAAAAGGGCAAAGCCTCTCCACTCAAGCCAGCTGCAAAAGGCTGGAGGGGAGGCTGCTAAGAAGCAGCCGGCTCCCAGAAGCAAGGCTCCTCTCTAGACAGAGGTGGATCATGGGAAATGAAGTCCACGTTCCTTCGCTGTTCATTTTTTCCCGGGCAAGGAGCTGCTAAAGGACCAGGGATGTTGAAGAGTCCTTGGTGAGTCCGAGTCGAGTCCGAGTCTTTGGACCAGAGTCTAGAGTCGAGTCTAGAGTCCGAGGTCCAAAATGGTGACTCGAGTCGAGTCCCGAGTCCCTCCCAAAGCGGCGGCCCATGGAGGGAGCAGGAGGGTCTCCGCGAGAGGAAGAAGAGCTGCCCTTCCTCCCGCGGAGACCCTCCTGCTCCCTCCGTGGGCCGCTGCCGCCCTCACCTCCACCTCCGCCGCCCTCACCTCGCCACCGCCGCCGCCTCACCGCTGCCGCCGCCCTGCCTCTGCCACGCCGCCCTCGCCTCCACCTCCGCCGCCCTCACCTCCACCTCCGCCGCTGCCCGCCGCCGCCCTCGCTTCTGCGCCGCGCCGCCGCGCCCTCACCTCCTCTCCTCCTCCATCCGCCGCCGCGCTGCCCTCGCCGCGTCCTCGCTCTGCGCCACCTGCCGCCGCCCTCACTCCTCCTCCGCCTCCGCCGCCTCCGTCCTCGCCGTAGCAACAGCACGCCGTAGTACACAGCACGCCGCCGTCCTCGTCGCCATCGCCGTAGCACACAGCGCGAGGGCAGCGGCGGAGGGGAGGTGAGGGCGGCGGAGGTGGAGGTGAGGGCGGAGGAGGTGGAGGCGGAGGGCGGCGGGGCGGGGTGGCAGAGGCGAGGGCGGCGGCAGCGGTGGGGGCGGCGGCGGTGGCGAGGTGAGGGCGGCGGAGGTGGAGGTGAGGGCGGCGGCAGCGGATGGAGGGAGCAGGAGGGTCTCCGCGGAGGAAGGGCAGCTCTTCTTCCTCTCGCGGAGACCCTCCTGCTCCCCCATGGGCCGCGCTTTGGGAGGGACTCGGGACTCGACTCGAGTCACCATTTTGGACCTCGGACTAGACTCGACTCTAGACTCTGGTCCAAAGACTCGAGCGCCGTCGCTAGCGGCATGCGCGTCACGCCGCCAGCGGCGTCGCTCTGTTTTTGGCGGGGTTGCTGTGGTTCAAAAACAGAGCGACGGCGCTGGCGGCATGACGTGACATGCCGCGTCACGCGCTAGCGACGGCGCTCTGTTTTTGAACCACAGCAACCCCGCCAAAACAGAGCGACGCCGCTGGCGACGTGACGCGGCGTGCTGTGTGCTACGGCGATGGCGACGAGGGCGGCGGAGGAGGAGGAGGAGGAGGAGGAGGAGGAGGAGGAGAGGGCGGCGGCGGCGGAGGAGGAGGAGGAGGTGGTGGTGAGGGCGGCGGAGGCGAGAGGGAGGCGGAGGAGTCCTTGGGCTCGAGTCCCGCGTCGAGTCCCGAGTCCCACATAAATTATTGGGACTCGAGTGGGACTCGAGTCAGAGGGGGACTCAGTCGGACTCACGAGTCGAGTCCCCGAGTCCGAGTCCCCATCCCTGTAAAGGATACAAGTCCCAGAGAGCACCGGGACATTTAGCACCTCCCCGGTGGGAGCTGCACCCAGCCGGCCATGTGTCTGGCGATGGAAAAGGGGGGGACTGGGGATGCTTCTGGTCAGAGGAGTAAAAAGTCTCCGCAGCTGGGGCGGCTTGTCGTTTTGCAGGCCGGTTTCATACGCAGGGACAGCTTGTTGCATGTTCCTTTCCAGGTAATCAGATCCAGGGATAAAGATATAGTGCGAGTTTAAGATCTCCCTTAATCCTGGCAGCGGTTTTGTGTGTTAGGTTGGTATACGCAGGACTCTGGTAGGGAGACTCTTGCTTGCTTTGCGAGAGCCTGGGGCAGATTGTCTCAGTCCGTGGTGTGTGTGGTGTGTGTGTGTGGTGTCCCGTGCTCTGGGCAGTCCATAAAGCAGGGAAATCCTCTCCCTTGCATTGTTTCCCCCTCGGGATCCTCAATTTCTTCCAGTCACTGACTCTCAGCCTAACCTACCTCACAGGAGGAGGAACATCTAAGCCGCCTTGGGTTCCTTAATAAATAAAAAAAAACACAGCTCACGAACACCCTCAGCCCACAAACACCCGCAGTTTACCCCACACAAAGCACTCACACAGAGCAGCCAGACAAAAGCAAAACACTCCTATTTCTTATAATTTTTGTAGCCTTTATAGTGTATTTCAATTTTAGACAGCAAAAAAGGTAGTACTTTCTTCTTTTTTAAAACCCACTTTTGCCATCGAAATAAAATTCCATCCTCCATTTAATCGCTTATTAACTTATAATCATTAATTTATAAAACTTTCCATTTAAGGGGGGGGGGAAATCACCCTATCAAGTAAAAAAAAGGACCTGGGTCCTTTTTTTTACTTGATCCATTCATTCATATTTTTTCAAACTATAGTCGGCCCCCCCCACAGTCTGAGGGACAATGATCTGGCCCGCTGTTTAAAAAGTTTGAGGACCCCTGATTAGGGCTTTAAAAGGTAACGACAAGCATCTTGAATTAGGTCCAGAAGAAGCTAACCCACCCCCCCCCGGTGTAAAAAAAAGGTGGGGAGGGCAGCATCAAATGCAAGGAACCAAAAAGAAGGTGAGACCAACAAAATAGTACTTGAAAATGGAATTTTATAAAATGCCTGAGCTGTTTCGTTAAGGCCTTTCCAGGGCACAGAATACTTTTCCTATACCACTAATTAAAGAGAGATATTGCCCTAACATGAAAACTACTTATGCCCATGAAGGTCATAGGAAACACATTGGGCATTTTTTATAAGGGCATTGTACAATTTTATAAAATTCCCTTTTCTAGTACTATTTTGGGGGTTGC
>JAHFWL010000858.1:0-24427 GCA_021292165.1 Shinisaurus crocodilurus | reverse complement strand
GTCCAGCAACATCTGGGGACCAAGGTGGAGATCCCCGCTCTAGAGTGTAGAGCAGCTTCACCAACCCAGTGCCTTCCAGATGTGCTAGATGCACCTCCCCTTCTCCCCTCAGCCAGCACAACCAATGGCTGGCCTTGCTGGCTGGGAATGATGGAGTGGTAGTACCAACTTATCAGCCCATAGCTTCTACTGTATAGATGAGTGGAGGAATGTATAGAAAAACATTGCACAGCAAAAGCAAAACTCCTTCAGCCTGACTTCTGAGATCCCTCTTGCCAGTGCTGTCAAGCAGTAATTGCCACAGGTTTTTTTAAAAGCTTCAAGGCCACAGAAGAGGAAGGAATTTTCCCTGAGGCGGAAGAATTAGCTGGAGATTTACACGTGTGTTTTTCGTGGGAAGTACACTAAATCCACCAAGCTATATTGGAAGTGTTTCCTGTTGTTCTTGGAAGGAGAAAAAAACATATACGCCTGGCTTTTCTATCAAAGCTGGAGAATAATGGTACTGAGCAGTCTAGGGAGCCATTTTGGATTCCCTCTTACATTTTTGCAGCTTGTGGAAAAATGCATTGAAAGAAAAGCACTAGCAATTCAAGTTACACGCAGGGCTGGTTCTAAAATGTATTATTATCCAAATTTCTCCCTGATTTTGGAGTTCCAAATTAACTGGTCTTGGCACTGATGTGGGATCAATGCATTCCCAGTTCTTCACTGTTCTAGGGTGTGTTTGTTTTTAAATTTCTGACATGTGTACAGGGCCGGCGCTACCGCTAGGCAGACCCAGGCGGCTGCCTAGGGCGCGTGGCGGAAGAGGGCGCAGAGTTTCTGCGACCCTTCCTCGCCTCGGCGGCTCCTGCCCTGCCATGCCGCCTCCGCCGCGCCTCCCGCCCGCTTGCCAGCCGCTGCTGCCGCCGCTGCCGCTGCACCTCCCCCCGCGTGCGGTGCCGCGCCGCCTCCAACATACCTACCTTCCCATCATTTCCGGAGCCCCGCCGGCATTGTTTTGGCGGGGGAGGAACCAGGGCAACAGGGCTTAAAACAGCCCTGTTGCCCTGGTTCCCGGCAAAAAAAAAAAAAGCACGGGGGTCGTGGTCCCGTCGCGTCGGAGGAGGAGGAGGGCAGCGGCAGCAGCAGCACCACGCAGCGGGGGTGGGGGGAAGGTAGGTGGTGGTGGGGCGGCGGCGGGCGGGGTGGTGGTTGCAGAGCAGGGCTGCTTTGCTCGGAGCCCCCCCCACGGCACGGAGGGGGCGCTAAATATAATTTGGCCTAGGCGCCAAACAGCCTGCACCGTTCCTGCTGTGTACAGAGAATTATACAATGCAAATGAGTCTATTGATTAACATGGTTAACATGCAGACTATTGATGTGATGGTGAGCTGTGGTGAGGGGGGATCCCACAAATCAGGTGGAAGAACCTTTTGTAAACAGAGCCCTTCCCCTCAACAAATCCCAATCTCTGCAGAGGGCAGGCCCTGGATCCAACCCATTGATTCCAGTGAGATTTACTTCCAAATATTTATGCATAGGACTTGGGTACCATGGAAATATTACTGGGAAACCCCTCCCTGGTAAACTACACGAAAGTACAGCATGTACTTTCCTGCATTGAGCAGGGAGTTGGACTCGATGGCCTTGTAGGCCCCTTCCAACTCTACTTTTCTATGATTCTATGATTCTATGATTCTATGTGTGAGAATTCTGAGTACAAACTGAGTATCTTGAGACTCTAGAATAAGGACTCCAACCTGGTCATGCCAAGATGGTGTTTCTCCTTGGCGGTGGAGGGCACAAGCTGGTAAGTTGTTGGTTGAGCAGTCTTTTGAGGTGCTACTAATAGACTTGGTAGCAATGTCTAGGGTTGTGATGCAACACATTTTGTCACACTTATTAAGGGGAGAGAAAGCATTGGAATCAGAATGAGCTACAAAAGCCCCTGGGGATAATTAGTTTCCGGAGATGTTGTCATATATGTAGATAAGTGCCTTTTCTCCCTTGAAATCTAATTGAAGGTGAAAAGGTGTTAGAGTGGTCACCTGCTTCCTGCCTTCATCAATCCTGAAGAATTAATTGCTCAAAGAGCTCCATTCATATGTTTATGGAGAACTCAAAAGCAGACCTTTGAAAAAGACTATAAGTCACTCTGGCAATGATGAACTCATTTCCATTCCAAGCAACCCTTGTAACCCAGCACTGACTGAAATTAATTGGCTCATTGCCATCGGCTCTCCCAGAAGCACACCCCAAAGGTTTATTTTT
This sequence comes from Shinisaurus crocodilurus, assembly GCA_021292165.1. Taxonomy (NCBI): domain Eukaryota; kingdom Metazoa; phylum Chordata; class Lepidosauria; order Squamata; family Shinisauridae; genus Shinisaurus; species Shinisaurus crocodilurus. Next base: position 22,171 of record JAHFWL010000858.1, on the reverse strand, counting down.
CCTTCAACTCAGCAACACACTAGGCCACAGGAAATTCAGCTCGGCAAAATAATATATCTCGCCAAGGTTGAGAGAATTAAGAGAAAGTCTAGCTCTCAAGGATATGGTGACTACCAGATCTGAACGTGTTGAGAAGAATGCATCAAAAAAATTATTTATCACATTTGTATTCTTCCGTTGGATGAGGGAATTCAAGGCAAATGGGGCTGTCCTCACAACAGTCCCACAACCCTGTGCAATAGGTTGGGCACCTCTGTCAGGTAGGGACCATCCAGTACCAAAGTTGGCCAAGAATCTTCATGGCTGAGCAGCTATGAGCAGGGGAGACTATAGGAAGCTGCCTTATACTGAGTCATGCCATTGTTCTATCTAGCTTAGTACTGCCAAGTCCAAGAGTAGTCAACCTGGTGCCCTTCAGATGTTTTTGGAGTATAACCAGGAGAGGCTGGTGACTCCTATTTTGGTGGGGCTCCTTTTCCATTGCAGGTTTTGCAGCTTTTATTTGGAGCTGCATATAGGAGCTATCCATGGAGCTGAACTCCCATCACCAAAATAGGTTCACCACCATGGAGCACCATGGATAGCTCCAAATAAAAGCTGCAAAACCTGCGATGGAAATAGGAGTCTCCCGTCTCCCCTGGCTATGATCCATACTCTCCCCAATTCAGTTCAAACGCTTAAACCATATCAGCTTGAGCGAAGCCAGTATGTAGCCAGGGTAGCCGGGTGACCGGCCAGATGGGCGATTAACAAATATAATAAATAAATATAATAAATAAATAAATGTAGGGTGACTGCTTCCATATAGTGATGCAGCCAATTTTGTAATTAGCTCGTTGCCCAAAACTGGTCAATTTGTAATGCTTTCCTTTGTAGTGTGCCTGGATCAATGTATTATGAATTTGCTATGAAGTTCAGAATAGATTGCGACCTTCAGAGCATGCCCAGTAAAGTAGTACACAGATCCCCGCCCCAAATTTTTAGTCATCCTACCATCTAGAAACCCCCTCCCCATGTACCTGAAGCAGTCTCATTCGCTGCTTCCCTCATCATCTCCACCACTGCTCTGGCTCCGAGGAGGAGGAGGAAGATGAGGACTCTGTAGGTTCATCTTCATACCATCGACTGGCGACAGAGAGTAAACATCACATGACATCATCACACAGGCATCCATGACATCATGCCGCACCGCGCCATTCCAAACCACAGCTCCCAAGGTGCACCTTGATATTTGTGCATGCACAAAAACTCGTATACACGGAACGGGGCTTTGTATTAAAGGAGAAGTCCTGTCCAAGCGCACATGGACAAATTTGTTACTTTCCAAGTAAATAGCAAATTCGCCCGGGGCAAGTTCACCCATCACTGCTTTCACATCATCATCATCATCATCATCAACAACAACAACAAAAGAGGACAAAGGAGAATGCAGTTTTGCATATCCTACTCTATATGCCAGTGTTCTCCAACCTTGGGTCCCCAGATGTTTTTGGCCTACAACTCCAAAAACTCATGAGAACACAGCTGCGGCTCCGGGGGCAAGGGGCTTGCAGGTAGGTGGGTGGGCGGGTGGTGGGAAGCAGATTGAAGCTGTAGGGCAGTGTTCTCCAACCTTGGGTCCCCAGATGTTTTTGGCCTGCAACTCCCAGCATGCCCCAGCCAGCTATGCTGGCTGGGGCATGTTGGGAGTTGTAGGCCAAAAACATCTGGGGACCCAAGGTTGGAGAACACTGCTATATGCAGTGGAGACTCTGGATTTTAGTCTGAACTTTAAAGGAGCTATCCATAGTGCTGAACCCTATCCCCAAAATAGGTTTGGCACGATGGGTAGCTTCTTAAAAGTTCGGAGTAAAATCCAGAGTGGATACACAGCCCTGCTGGCATTGGAGCCACTATCCTCCACTTTCTCTATGTATAGGTTAGGGGTGGGCGGTCTGCTGAGACCCAACCCTCCTTTGGCTTGGTGGATGCTGCCGCCGCCACCGCCAAGCTAGGCCTAAAATGGGCACGCGCCACGCCGCTTGCCGAAGTTCTGGGTGCCTGGTGGGCCACAGTTTACGTAGAAAATGCCTTAAGATATGTCAAAAGCGGCTGCAATTTGCACAAATTACGTAAAGTATGGCCGCTTTGGGTGCATTTTAAGGCATTTTCTACTTAAACAGCAGCCCGCCGGGAACCTGGAAATCACTTCCCTGGCTTGATGTGGGAGAACGTGAGTCAAGCCGGGGAGAAGAGGTAAGCGAGATGGAGTTTGGGGGGCGGGGTTTGAGGCCAGCTAGTCCTCTGGATTTCCACCCTCCAAAAGAAATCCTAGGTGCCCATTTGTATATAATTTAAATAGATTGCAACACACTTCACCATATTACCATATTAGCCTTACTTTAGTGGGGGGAATTGTAACCAGGGCTCCTGTGTGCCTGTTCAGTCTTCTGTACAGCTGCTAACTGTTGATGGGCAACTTCAAGGCCCTTGGGTTCTTCCTTCTTATGGTTCTTTATTTTTAAACTGGACTTGGACTGGACAGCTCTTCAAATAGAGGATGCCTTCAAACAGAGGACTGTCCTCTGACAGCCCTTCAAAGAAAGGACTGTCTGTCCTCTGTAAAGAAGGACACATGACCACCCTACCAGTATTCATGAGTCTCTACTTAGTAGGCCAAACTTTTGAATGTTTGGCCCAAATTGGGGTGGGGGTATCTTGGGGATGAAAGGAGTGGAACCACCTTTCCTTTTCTTCTTCATTTTTTGCGGCTGCCCAATTTTCACTGGAGCTCCCTTGCAGGCTGCAGCCCTGATTGGCTCGTGGTCACCATCTTCTCTCCCGTGGCCTCCATTCTGAGGGGCATTCTTGGGCAGTCAGAGAAATGGTGCCTGCCGCAAAAATGGCAGCCCCCATTGGTGGCTGCTATTTTTTTTTTTAATGCCTTTGTAATTACAGGTCTAAAACAATACAAAACACATAAAAAAGATGAAGAAACCTATCGAAGACATATAACAGAAAAAAGGAAATAAAGAAAAGGTAGCCAGCCACCATTTTTTTTTTTTTTTTGGTGGTGTCTCCCATTCCCCGCCCCCTGGGGCATTCTGGTTTAAATGGTGGCATATCCACTAGCCAAGCAGAGCCCAGGGAGTGTTGCCCTACTTAAAATTGCTCAAAACAGCTCCCTAGTTAACTGGTTATCAAATGGGGCTACATTTTGGGATGATGGCCAAGCCTGAAGGTCCCTCTCTCCCCTTGTGATGGATTGAGGCCTACACAGGCTTAAGTTTGCTGAAGCCTGAAGGCCCAAACACTTCCCTAGATTAGTTGAAGCCTGAAGGCCCAAACACTTCAGGATGGGAGGGGGAGTTTGAGAGTTTAGTTCACCCAATAGAAGTTAAGAATTATATCTCCTGTTCAAAGTCACATGATTATAACCTTCCATTCCTGGGAAGGCTATATAGGGGTGGGGTGTGGTCAGCAGACTGCAGAAGAAGAGAGACAGAGGACAGAGGACAGAGGACAGAGGACAGAGGACAGAGGTAGTCTGAAGTTAAGCTAGAGAACCTTGGAATGTTTGTTTGTTTGATTTTACCATACTTGCTTTTGAATTATAACCACTCTATTAAGTAATTACCCTAATATAATAAGTAAAGTGTTGTTGTGTACCCTGAGAGTTTGGAGTGACTTATTCACCACGTCTAAAGCCTACACCCATGCTATTGGAAGCTGTAAAAGGACTTGATCTCCTGGAACGGGAGGGGCTTTGAGGAGAGGCAGAGATCTCCCAAAGGCAGATCAAGGGGTCCCTGCAGTAGCGGAACCTTGACACCCCTGCAGTCCTTTCCAGAGAAGATCCCTTTTTTGCTGCTTGTGTCTGTACAAGGGAAGTGGGCAGCTGTTTCTGTCTGTTGGTTTTCAGCTCTCTGGGAGTCCTAGAGATGTGCGAATCAGCAAAACTCAAGCTCAGCGAGATTCTCCGAATTCCACCTCGTTCTGACTCATGGCCATATCACATTGCAAGCTTTTTTTTTTCTTTTCTTTTTGCACGAAAATGCATGTGTACTTTTGTGCACATTTCCCCAAATGTATTCCTCAATCATCATGTACGTTTCTGAAACGTATGCATGTTTCTCCCATTGATTAAAGTGTGTTTCGGAGCATTTTTCAAAAGTACACATTTTTCCATATGCATTTTTCAAATTTACATACTTTTCAAATGTATTATTATTATTATTATTATTATTAATACCCCACCTTTTTTCCTGCAAGGAACCCAAGGCGGCTTACATAATCCTCCTCCTCCTCCTCCTCCTCTCCATTTTACCCTCACAACAACCCTGTGAAGTAGGTTAGGCTGAGAGTCTGTGACTGGCCCAAAGTCACCCAGTGAGTTTCATGGTCGAGCGGGGATTTGAACCCAGATCTCCCGAGTCCTAGTCCAACACTCTCACCACTACGCCACACTGGCTCTCAATAATAATAATAATAATAATAATAATAATAATAATAATAATAATAATAATAATAATAATATTATTATTATTATTATTATTATTATTATTATTATTATTATTATTATTTTGTTCCCTGAATCACATCGGAAATGTACAGACTTTGACTGCAGTTTACCTTTGGGTCTGCGGTCAGTTCCAAGAGGTGTAAACTGGGTAAATTATGGTCAAAAATTTCTCATGCATCGCCATCTGGGACAGGCTAGATTCATAGATCATAGAGCTGGAAGGGGCCTACAAGGCCATCGAGTCCAACCCCCTGCTCAATGCAGGAAACTAGAGGTGGGGTTTCCCATCCAAGTACATAACCAGGCCTGACCCTGCTTAGCTTTCCACACTCAGACAAGCTGAGCCAGCGTGAGCCACAAGCTTAATCCAGTTCAGTCACTCAGAACCAGCAAGAGAGATTGGCACACATAAGGAGCCTTCTACATACATTGCTGATATATATACATCTGGGTGCAGTTCACCAGCCACAGCACAATTCTTAGTTATCTGAGCCCTATAGAATGAGCTGGCTGTGGCTTCTGTGCTGTCTCAGAAGAGCCTTTGCAGCAACGATAGCTTTGCTTCATGCTGGCTGTAATTGTTCCGACACTTGGACAGCTCTGTAAAATCCAGAACGAGCGACATCTTGTGGGAGCATACAGATGTAACATGCAAGCCCCAAATAGTATCATCCAAATTGAGCATTAATCCCAATAGCTGCTCCACAGTACTTTTGAAAAAAATGGGTGTGTTCTGTCCAGTGCTTTTTTTCTGGAGAAAAGGGTACCGGAACTCTTGGATTACATTTCCTCGGGAGTAGATGGCGATTAAATTGTAATGCAATTAATAGAAGAAAAGGTGCTGGAACTCAGTTCCGGTGAGTTCCACCAGAAAAAAAGCCCTGGTTCTGTCCCACTTCGAATACTTTGAGATAAGGGCCTTCAATGACAGGCACAGAACATTTCCAAAAACACTGAAAAGGAGGGGTGCATATATTGCAGTGGGGGGGAGAGGAACCTGTGTCCTGCAGTTGTTGCCGGACTCCAACTCCCATCAGCCCCAGCCAGCATGGCCAGTGGTTGGGGATGATGGGAGTTGTGTAATCCAGCCACACCTGGAGGGCCACATGTTCCCCTATCCCTGCTTTAGACAGAGCTCTGGTCCTCTGTGTGAGTGACTGTAAATCAGAAAATCAAGCCAAGGTCATGTAGTAATTCACCATGGTGAGGAAGGAACAGCACCCACTTCTGCAGCACATCACAAGCAACATGCGCACATGCGCACACACTCAACTACTGCACACATGCCACATACACATGAATGAACATGTATATGCATATGCACACACATAAATGATTGGTGAAGGGGCTTCAATTATATCCCACCTTCCCCCCTCTTTTTTCCTCCTGCAAGGAACCCAAGGCGGCTTACATGGTCCTCCTCCTCTCCATTTTAACCTCACAACAACCCTGTGAGATAGGATGGGCTGAGAGTCAGTGACTGGCCCAAAGTCACCCAGTGAGCTTCATGGCTGATTGGGGACTAGAACCCGGATCTCCTGAGTCCCAGTCCAGCACTCTAACCATCACACCACACCGGCTTCCACCAACGGAACGTCACCCTTCTACAATGAACTCTGGTTGGCATGCATAGTGCCCTCATGATGACTTTTATTCACACAACAGCCTTGTGTGAGGTAGGTTAGGCTGACAGAGAGATAGAGAGAGAGATACAGTAATACCTTGGATTGCAAGCATAATTCATTCCGGAAGGACTGGAAAGACCCCTGCCTGAAACCCTGGAGAGCTGCTGCCATTCAGTGTTGACAATACTGGGCTAGATGGACCAAAAGGTCTGACTCCGTTTAAGGCGGCTTCCTGTGGGCAGTATCTGACGGGGCACTTACCCCGCTGCCGCTCATTTGCGTCCCACCGATCCTTCCACAAGTGGTGCCCACCACTTGCGGAATGGAGATTTAGTGCTTCCAGGGGCAACCCCCCAAAAAGCAGAAACACTCATTTCTGAAATGGGGCAGCTCAGCGGAGCTCACATAAGGGAGCTCCCAGGGCCGGGAGCTCCCTTATGTGAGCTGCCTAGGGTGCCGGGCTAAAGGGAGCGCCAGGAGCATAGGGCTGGAGGGAGGGAGGGAGGGCTCAAGTGGGAAGGGGGGGCACTACATATCTGATCTTGCCTAGGGCACCAAACTGCCTTGCACTGGCCCTGGGAGCTCCACTGACCTGTTCCAATCAGCTCATTTTGGGGCTCTGTTGCATAAGCAGTGGGTCCCCATTGCACAGTGGAATCAGTGGGACCCACCGTTTGCAGAATGGAATCGGCAGGGCACAAAAGAATAGGCGAGGCACAAAAGAATCAGTGGGGCCATAAGTACCCCATTGGATACTGCCCTATGTCTTTTGCACTTGGCTCCCATCAGTGGATCCCAGGGTTCCAGTAAGAAACAAAGTAGATCCTGCAAGCCTGAAGTCCTGCCCTGTATTTTGGTCTTCATGGGAGGCCCTGCTCCATGTTCCATCTGGATTGCAGCTGGAGTGCATGAAGAACAAGGCTTTCTCAGTGGTGGTGCCTAGGCTGTGGGACTCCCATTGCAGAAGATCCAGCCGGTCTCTGTGCCTTCAGGTATCGGTTAAGAATGACAGCATTTAGGCTTACCTTCCAGTAGTGCACTCTTGAATCATTGTAATAGTTGCTTGTTTACTATTGCCGCTCACCATTTTTTTTTGTCTTTAGGGTTTCTTTATTTGCCTTTATGGTTGTTGTCTTATCAATTATCATTTTATGATGGTTGTCAGCCACCTTAAGGGTTCTATCTTGGAAAGGCAGGATATAAATATTTTCATAGCAAAGGAATACAATAGTGTTAGGTGGTACAATATTTATTTTCATAGATCATAGAGTTGGAAGGAGCCTACAAGGCTATCGAGTCCAACCCCCTGCTCAATGCAGGAAACTAGAGGAGGGGTCTCCCATCCAAGTAATAACCAGGCCTGACCCTGCTTAGCTTTCCACACTCAGACAAGCTGAGCCAGCGTAAGCCACAGGCCTGTATTTTGGTCTTCATGGGAGGCCCTGCTCCATGTTCCATCTGGATTGCAGCTGGAGTGCATGAAGAACAAGGCTTTCTCAGTGGTGGTGCCTAGGCTGTGGGACTCCCATTGCAGAAGATCCAGCCGGTCTCTGTGCCTTCAGGTATCGGTTATTTTATCATTATTTTATTTTATCATTATACATGCAGAATGCCTCAATAGGCGGGAGCTCAGAAGTAGTCAGATGAAAAGACATAAGACTAAGTGTGCACACAGAGAAATAGGAAGCAAACTTATACCAGATGAGATTACCTGTCCATCAGTATTGTCAATACTGACTGGCAGCAATGGCCCTCCAGGGTTAAAGGCAGGAGTTTTTCCAGCCCTACCTGGAGATGCTGGGGAATTGAACCAGGGTCCTTCTGCATGCAATGTATGCACGCTACCCATGGAGCCATGTTCCCTCTCCAGTAGTTAAAAGTGTGGCTAAGACTTTCATTGAGCTACCTGGGCACAGCATCAATACTCAAGATGTCATTGTTAGGAGGACAAGTTGTTTTTCTTCCATCAGATGCACTTGGATGGGTCACAGTTCTAATTTCAGCTGCAGGCGATTAGTCCGGACTCTCTGCATCAATTGAGTCTAGTTAGGGAGCCTTACATAACCTCAGCAGCTTTGATGTGGCTATGGTTTATTTATAACGGCTCACTCTTCATGAATGATAATTGCTGCTCCAGAGCATTTTGCAGTTTGCAGAACTTGCTTTTTCCTGCTCTTGCTTTCCTCTTTGGGAAGGCAAAGAGATCTAATATTTGTTTGGGTTGACTTTTTTTTTAATGTCTCAGGGACAAGTTAAAACAACAACAACAACCAAACCAAAAAGAAAACAAATGGATTTGGGTGGAGAAAGGGAGATTGATGGAGGCTGCAATGCAAAGCTACAAGCAGGTAGAAAAAAAGAGATAGAAAGAGAATAAAGGCAGGCAGCCCTTGATTGGGAGTGGGAGGCTTTCTCAGTCGTGGTCCTCAGTTTCTCTAATTCTCTTCCCCAACAGTTGCACTTTGAGTGCCAGGTGGGGGAAAAAATCTCCCAGACTTTTAATGTTTTACATATTACTGTTTCAGCAGCTCCTGCTTTTATGTTTCTGATTGCATATTTGTGTATTTTATTATGCAGTGATGTTATTCTTATGTAAGCAGTTATGCAAATTTTCTGAAAAATATGATGTGAAAATCCTTTAAATAAATAAGTAAAAAAAGGTTAAAAAAGAAAGAAAGAAAAAACAATGGCAATAGCCCTGACACATACTTTCCCCCCTAGTCATTGTGCTCATTAACTGTACATTGGCCAGTTTGCTGAACATATAACCAGTCACAGGAGCAATTCAGTCCCTACCCAACATGAATCAATGACGTCCAGGTTGACCTCTTCTGTTCTCTGCTGTATATTTTTAGTGGTTCTTGCTGATGGCATTTGAGATGTGTTTACAGATGAATTCAATGACTTACTGCTAGGCAAAATGATTGAAGGTGACAATAGAACCTAAGTATATACACACACACACACACACACACACACACACACCACTGGATAGAAGGGGAAGGGCTGAAGAACACTTCTGTACACCAGTAAGCAGAGTGATGGGTTTACATCTGTAGGGTTGTATCCAATGGTAATCTTATCAGAGTAGATCCATTGAAATGAATGGGACAAGTTAGACTAACATTGGATACAACCCTTGGATTCCAATATTACCTTAGAGCAGCTCCACACTGTGTACAGAAAGGTGCATGTTAATTTACCACAGCAGGCATGTGAGTGATGGGTGGGCATCCTTAAATTCCCATGTACACACCTGGGTATCCTAATTGGGTACATGGCTGTTGAAGGAGGCACACGCGTCATCCACACTTTTACATGGGAATGGTGTTTGCCACACAGGTACACCGGTACACCTGTGTTCACTGAAGCAGACATGCATAACACGGAGCTGCTCTTATCTGAGAAGACGTTGAATGGCAGTCAAAGGCACTAAAGGAAGTCTGAGCAGACTCGAAAGTGCTGGTCTGATGTGCCCAAAGTCTGGGAGACCTAGCCGACTCTTCCATTATGTGGCAATGTAAAAGAACTGACATGCAAAATCCTGTCTAGATCAGCCTCCTCAACTTGGTGCCCCCCAGATGTGTTGGACTGCAACTCCAAGACATGGCCATGGTGATGGCCACCGACTTGGATGGCTTTAACAGGGGAGTTGACAAATTCATGGAGGATGGGGCTCTCAGTGGCTCCTAACCATGATGGCTATATATTACCTCCAGTATTGGAGGCAGTATGCCTATGGATACCAGTTGCTGGGGAACCCGAGCGGAAGGGTGCTATTGTACTCATGCTCTACTTGTGGGCTTCCCACAGGGGGATGGTTGGCCACCGTCCGTGTGAACAGAATGCTGGATGAGGTAGAGCATTGGTCTGATCCAGCATGGTGCTTTTTATGTTCTTGGCTCTCATCATCCCAGCCAGCATGGCCATTGACCATGCTGACTGGGGGTGATGGGAATTGTAGTCAAACACATGTGGAGGGCACTATGTTGGGGAGAACTGATCTAGATGATTCATGTCACACACACACACACACACACACACACACCTGATTTTTAAAGCCTGCTTATGCTGGAGAGGGTATATGCATAAGGGCACTTTCTTCTACCTGTGGTGGAATGTGACATGGTATAGAACCTTTGGCTTAATAGGTTAGACCTGACTGGCCATTTCTTTCTCCCTCATGGAAAGCCACTTTGATGTAGTGAATAGACTCATGGACATTGACCAGGGAGATGGTCTGTGCTCAGCCTAGGCATTCACTGGGAAGGGCCAGCCCAAGACATTTTGTTGCCTGAGGCCAGAGACAAGATGGCTCCCCCTCTCATTCCATGTCCCAAACGGACTGGACGGGTCATGGAATCTTTCTTCAACACCGACAGTGGGAGAGCATCCTCCACCACACCTGAAGGCAGCAGGCTAGCTTAGGGGGTGCAGACAGAGCAGGCCATGTGGCCCACAGCTCTTTCTTCCAACACCTTATTGCCGCCTCTCAGAATCTGCTGCCTCACTCTGGCTAATGGTGGGGCCAGCCCTGTCACAGGGCACCTCTGGGCAGGTTGTGCAATCCCTCAGTCTAACCCACCTCAGCAGGGTGAATGTGGGAAGCCCTATGTGGGCTGCTAGGGTTCCTTGTAGGAAGAGTGGAATATGAAATGTGATAAGCAATTTTATCTCCCTGAAGCTTAAAATCCCCAGGAGAAGTAGATTTAGCCTGGATGATAGAAAGACACGAATGAACATCTCAAGGTGTGTGGATGGCCTTGACAATTAATATCATGAACTAAAAAGATACCTCCATAACAACATAGATGCCATTGGGAGCATTGCAGGGGGTGCTTTTAGTAGAACACAAAGAGTTACATGAAATTATGGTTACAATTCATCGTGTTCAGTGTTAGGTAATGCATACGAGTTGTGACAAGTGGAACTTACTGGATCAAGGTCTGGTTGCGAAATGCTATAAATTGCCTCCATCCTTCATATGTTTGCCTAACACAAAGCATCAGCACTTGCATAATCCCAGAAGTCCACCTTTCTTACTCACTGTTCCACTTAAGTCCACCAAAGATGGCATGCAGGGGAGGCTGGTGACTCCTAATTTGGTAGGGCTCCTTTTCCATTACAGGTTTTGCAGGCTTTATTTGGAGCTTCTCCATGGTGCTCCATGGTGGTGAACCTATTTTTGGAGATGGAGTTCAGCACCATGGAGAGCTCCCATGAAGCTCCAAATGAAACCTGCGAAACCTGTAATGGAAAAGGAGCCCCACTGAAGCAGGAGTCAACACCAGCCTCCCCTGAGAGCATGTCAATTATGAATCAGCAGAACTAGCAGCTTCTATGATGAAACATTTTGGTGGAGCAATGAATTAACTCGTGTTGCTCCATGGGAACTTCGGAGTGGATTGTGGGTATCCTATCTGCCACACATTTTGCCATCCACTGTGGTTGTGGCACCAAGAGAGCTAGGATGTGCTGGCATTCTGCATCTTCTCGGAGGCCTTCCAGAAGTTCTAGGTGTCAGTGATATTGCTGGAAGAGCCCTGCTGGATCAGACCAAGGGTCCATCGAGTCCAGCATTCTGTTCACACAGTGGCCAACCAGCTTCCCACAGGAAACCCACATGCAGGTCATAGCTTCTAGCGTTAGACTAGGGTAGATTCTCCAATGTTAGATGAGCATAGCGTAGGTTCTTTTTTGTGTGATAGTTCTGCTGTGTGTAGCAGGCTTCACTTTCCCTTTGTCAGTTTCACACACACCCCTTATCTCCCTGACCTAATTTGTATGTTTACTCCTTTCAATAAACTAACTGGTTTCATTTTGGCCTAAGGAGTAGTTTCGTTCTGACTCGGTGCCTCAATCCAGTGGATCTGACCTGATTTGACCCGGGGACGCAAGCAGGAGTTCAGAGCTGTCAAATTAGCTGCACAGCTCACAGCCCTTCACAGTTATTATTTCTCAATGTTCATATGTACATATAAATTAGCATATGCACATTTTATGCAAATCTGTATCCTCTTTTTGTCTTCTTTGTTTTAGAGGTGTGTAAACCACCACCCTAGCTGGGGACTCAATAGAAGGATAAGATAGTGGTGTTGAGAAGGAGTGAGTATTAAAATTTGCTAGCTACTGGGGATCAATTTTGGCAAAGCCAATCATTTTCAAAAGACTTAGGCCTCATGTGAACTAAAATGGCACCAGACCACTGGCTTTTCATATCAGAAAAGGGTTGCAAAGCAGTGTTTTTAAACTGATTTTTCAGGCTAACAGGATCAGGGGAGCATCTGGCTCAGGATGACAGTGTAAATGCTTCAGGTCAGATCAGGTAGAACTTTGGATTGAATATGCAGAAAGAAATGATCACAGTTTCAAGGAACCAAAGAGATGTTAGAAAAATCACATGCAGGAAAGATATAGTTAAGTCATGGAATTAGTTCTCACAAGATGTAGTGATGGCCACCAATTTGGATAGCTTTAAAAAGGGATTGGACAAATTCATGAAGGAAAAGGTTATCAATGGTTACTAGTCCTGTTTGGCTATATGCCACCTCCAGAATCAGAGGCAGTAATATACCTACGTACACCAGTTGCTGGGGGACATGGGCGGGAGGGTGCTGTTGCATGATCATCTCCTACTTGTGGGCTTCCCACAGGCAGCTGGTTGGCCACTCTGTGAACAGAATGCTGAATGAGATGGACCCTTGGTCTGATCCAGCATGGCTCTTCTTATTTTCTTATATGCTTGTCTGGCCTAAGCCCCACTGCCATCCCATGACAGTGTAGGCAGGTCTTGGGGAGCGGCTAGATCAGGGCTGTCTCCAGGCAAATGGGCTGTGGGAGGGGCTTACAGAGAGTGTAGGAAGAGATTCTGACCAAGGTTTAGCATAGGGAAGCTTTCCCTGGAATTGCAAAGCACATTTGCTCCTAGGGCTCGAGAGTTTCCTGGAACTATGCGCAGAGACCTAGCTTAAGGATGACACAATTCACTGTAGGGTTAAAAACCAGGCTGTTGAGAGGACATTTACAAGTATCCTTCTAGAGGCCATGGCTTGGACCAAAACAACATACAAAATGTCAAGGGGGCAGTCAGGCGCACACTGAAAAACAGCAAAAAACAAACCAGAAATGCTTTTGCTGTAGCCAGGGAGAAAACAAAGCAGCGGTCTCTGAAACCATCTGACCTCATCTGGTACATTAGCTGCCGGCTGCGTTACTTTTCTGAACTGTCTGCAAATGAGCGATGTGCCTTTGAAAGCCATTGCAAAACACAGAATAAGCGAAGACGTAAGAAGACAAAAACTGCCCTGTGGTTCTCCATGTCCTTGGTTCCAAAGGGTGGCGAGTGAGATTCTTTCACAGAAATGACTCAAGTGGCCTAAACCATCCGAGGCTTTTATTTAACGACGACAACCGTGGCCTGTTTGCCTCTCTGCGGTCTTCAGGATAATGGCTGGGACTGTCACAAGCGATGTTCTAAAAATACTGGATCTGATCTTCCAGCTTCTTTGAGGAGACAGAAAAATGTCTCTGTGGGAGGCGAGAGAATAAAGTTGGATATCGTCAGAAGAGGTTGGCCGAATGTCACTGTGCACACCGACTCCCCACGTTGTTGGCTGAACGTTGCCAATTTCGACATGGATTCAAATCCAAAGGCAGGATGAACTAATTTGTCCTTCCTGAAGGTGGGTGTAGATGAAAGAAACAAAAAGGCACACAGACTCTGCTAGTCGCCTCCTCATTTTATGCAAACTTTGATCTCACATCTGCCTTCCTTCAGATGCCCAAAGGCACAGTCCACGAAGCGTGGCTACTCCTACTGCTTAAGTTCCATTTTCATCAAGGCCATTTGAAAGTCCTATAGCCTAAAAATTGAATCCAAGAGTTGTCATCCTTGGTTTGAAAGATGAGGAAGACTGGGGATGAAGGTGGCTGCATGCAGACATACGCACGCACATGTGCACACACATGCACACACAATGGGAAACAATTCCTTATACCAATGTTTATAGCAGGGCTCTCCAACCTTGGATCCCCAGATGTTGCTGGTCTACAGCTCCCAGCATACCCAGCCAGCATGGCTAATGGCAAGGGATTCTGGGAGCTGTAGTCCAGCAACATCTGGGGACCCAAGGTTGGAGAGCCCTGGTTTATAGTGTAGTGGGTAAGAGATGTAAACCCTAGAACAGGAAGTGCCTGGGTCAAATCTTACCACTGCCCTGGACTCACTAGATAGCCTTTGGCAAGCTCAATATTTTCAGGAGTTTCTTTTACCAGGACCAGGAGAAATATTGGATTTCAAAGTCAGCAAACTAGTTCTAATGCCATCAGGAGCTGGTCTTTTGTAAAGGTAATGGGTCTGAATTGCCCATTCAAGGCCAAGTCACCCCTTAAATACTTTGGATGACAACAGGGATAGCTCACAACAATATATTGTTGCTGGGAAAATCCATCCCACCCCCAGCTACTGACTAGGTTCAGACAGCACAATAACCCACACTCAAGGGTTGGGTAAGGATTGAGTGTGGGTTGTTGAACCGAGGGTTGTCATTGAAACGTGGGTTATCGTGTTGTCTGAACCCAGACGAGATAACAAACCATGGTGAACAACCCACAGTTCACAACCCAACAACAAACTGTGGGTTCTTTTCCTGGATTGCTTGTGGTTAACAAACCATGGCTTGTTAGTGAAGCTGGGTTCAGACAACACAATAACCCACAATTCAACAACAACCCACAGTTCAACAACAAACCACACTTAACCCATACTCAATCCTTGAGTGTGGGTTATTGTGTTGTTTGAACCCAGTCATTGTGTAGGAAGGAATATGGGATTCTGAAGTTATCATATATTGAGGGAATGTTATTTATTTTTACAAAGTTGTTGAAACTTTTAAGTATTTGTTTCAGTTTTCAAAGGCTCATTCCAGATGGTTACACTATTGAACTGGGGCTTGCACATGGCCTACTAGTTTTCCAGAAATTTAGTATGGGTTGAGTGTGGGTTGTTGTTGAACTGAGGGTTGTGGTTGAAATGTGGGCCTATTCTAAGGATGACTAAGGGTGCAATCCTATGCACTGCTGGCTGGGGCATGCTGGGAGTTGTAGGCCTTTTCTCTCTCTAAACATGCATAGGATTGCACCCTAAGTCTGGATCCAACCCAATAGGTACATCTACTTCTGCCTGCCATGTAAAGCTGTTAAAGATGAGGAGCCCATCAGAAAAAGAGAGAGGTGGCAACTGCAGTTCAGCACCACAAACACATGGATTCAAGACCAGGACGCTATTTATTTATCTTATTAATTTCATTTCTGCACTGCAGAAAAGCTGAAGTTTCCCGGGTGGTTCGCAAAACCTTAGCCAGCCATCCCCAACCTGGCACCCTCCAGATGTTTTGGACTACAACTCCCAGAATTCCTTACCATTCACTATGCTGGCTGGGACTGATGTGAGTAGAAGTTCAAAACATCTGGAGGATGCTTCCTTGGGGAAGGCTGAACTAAGCACTCAAAGCCCTCGGCCTGGATAGATGAAAATGGTCATTTTTGCTTTCTCTCACATTGCTTTCTCTTTAAATCCTAAGTTCTTTCCGTCCAGTATATGAAGAAATTGGTGGATTTTGGGACATCCTTATCAAAAACCTTGAAGCCAACAAAATTCTCACCCATCCGTAGCTAAGAATCCATCCCTTCCCCTCTGTTACTCTGAGACCAAGCATGTCATGTGTAGGTAAGCCCCCTTAGTGATATGGGATCAACAGTTTTACTGCCTGTTCATATTTTATTTTATTTTAATTATTACATTTATATCCTGCCTTTTTTTTTTCTTGCAAGGTTTCCAAGGAGGCTTACATGGTCCTCCTCCTCTCCACAACAACCTTGTGAGGTAGGTGAGGCTGAGAGTCAATGATCAGCCCAAAGTCCACCCAGGGAGCTTCATGGCCGAGTGGGGACTAGAACCCAGATCTCCCGAGTCCCAGCCCAACACTCTAACCACTATGCCACAACTGGCTGTCCACACCACAACTTGCTCTGCTTGTTTCCATTCTATTCTGTTTGTATACTTATAAAAGAGACCATTATTACAGAGGCCCCCTGAGACTCGAGTGCTTTCTCCTCTAAAGGAAATTAAGCCCTGTTGTCCTTGGACTTCTCACCACTCTGGAAAGTGAGTAGTTTGTGACAGTATTAAAAATGTTTTTTTCCCATCCTCACAACAGATGGTAGCTTTAGTTCATTAATTTATAGGCCAACACATTAATATTTCAAAAAGGTACCTATGCGGATGTGTTGAGATGCAAACATATTTATTTCCCTCTAATCTGTTAATTATAAATTAACTAAGAAAGTTATTAATTTATTACAATTCTTTATATGGTGCACCTTTCAGGATACAAACCCTACCAAGGTTGCTTACACGTAACATAAAAATAATAAAATCACAATAAACAATATTAAGATTTAAAACAAAAGAACAACGAACCAGCAGACTCCCTTGCATGGGACATTTGGTGGTGGATGATGATAATAGTAAACATGGACTATCTATAAACGTCATTTCCACCTCCTTGAAAGATTTCATCAACGTTGCCTCCAGAAAATCCTGCAAATTACTTGGGAAGATAGGTGAACAAATGTCAGTGTACTGGAAGAAGCAAAGACTACTAGCATTGAAAAAATGATCCTTCAACGCCAACTTCAGTGGGCCGGTCATGTTGTTCAAATGCCTGACTGCCGTCTCCCAAAGCAGTTACTTTATTCCCAACTCAAGGATGGAAAGCGGAATATCGGTGGTCAGTATAAGAGGTTTAAAGATGTTCATAAGGCTAATAAAAAAAAATGCAATATAAACATCGAAAACTGGGAAGCTGTGGCCCATGAAGGATCTAAATGGAGGTTGGCCTTTCACAAAGATTCCATGGACTTTGAAGAAGCCTGAGTGCAAGGTGAAAGGGAGAAACGTGCTAAGCGAAAAGCATGTCAAATGAATCCTTTGGGACCATCTTCCATCTGGTAACCTGTGTCCTCACTGTGGGAAGTTGTGTGGATCTAGAATTGGCCTCCATAGTCACTTACGGACCCATCACTAGAGTCTACACAATCTTCTTTAGAATTTCCTCCTTTTATCCTGGAAGACAATCTTACTCGGGTCACGAGTGATCGCATGATGATGATGATGATGATGATGATGATGATGATGATGATGATACGTATGTTATGGTAGCCTGCTGGGAGTTGTAGGCCAAAAACATCTGGGGACCCAAGGTTGGAGAACACTGCCTTATACAAATCTATGGTGCGACCACACTTAGAATACTGTGTACTCTAAGGTCACCGCGCCTACAAAAGGATTTGCAGAGTTGGAAAAAGTGCAGAAAAGGGCAACTGAAATGATCAAGGGGCTGGAGCAACTCCCCATAGAGGAAAGGTTACAGCAGCTGGGATTGTTTAGCTTAGAAAAAAGGTGAGTAAGGGGAGACATGACAGAGGTGTACAAAATTATGCATGGTGTGGAGAAAGTGGGCAGGGAGACATTTTTCCTCCCTCTCTCAGAATACAGTACTAGAACCCGGGGTCATCCCATGAAGCTGATCTTTGGTAGATTCAGGACAGATAAAAGGAAGTACTTCTTCACAGCACATAGTTAAACTATGGAATTCATTTCCACAAGATGCAGTGATGGCCACCAATCTGGAGGGCTTTAAAAGGGGATTGGACAAATTCATAGAGGAGAAGGCTATCAATGGCTACTAGTCCTGATGGCTATATGCTACCTCCACTATCAGAGGCATTATGCCTATGTACACCAGTTTCTGGGGAACATGGGGGTGGAGGGTGCTGTTGCACTCATATCCTGCTTGTGGGATCCCGTGGGCAGTTGGTTGGCCACTGTATCAACAGAATACTGCATTAGATGGACCCTTGGTCTGATCCAGCATGGCTCTTCTTATGTTAATCAATATATTGTTGTTGGGAAAATTCATTTCCTCCCAGCTACTGTGTGGATTGCAGCTAAGCTCAGAGGGGAACAGGGAATTCTGGGGGTGATGGTGGCAGATGTCATCAGCATCCCTGCTTGGAAAAAAAAAAGTACCTAAGCTGCATCCCTGTGAGCTCTGCCTCCACTACATCACTGGAAACCCTGGAGAGCCACTGCAAGTCAGGGTTGACAGTTACTGGACTAGATGGACCATAGGTCTAACTCAACATAAGCTTCCTATGTCCCCTAAGGCAAAGCAGAAACAGGAAACTCTTGACTCTACACAATCATGCTGCCATGGTTGGACCCTCAGGGCCAAATTCAGGGCCTCTTAGCTAAGGGCACCCCAAAACTGCCACCCAGAGAGCAGCAAATGAAGAGGGAACAGCAAACAGGCCCGGCATCAGCTCTTGGGCTGGCGTAGGCATGGCAGGACCCACTGGCTCTGGCTCTGCTTGCTATTTTTTCTTCTTCTTTAAACATTGTATAGTCAGGGGATAGCTGGCCAGGCATGCATATGGTTACACACGCTCATTTTATCATTTTAACTTTAAAATTAGAAATACATCAGGGAGAACACAAAACTAAACCTGTCCTAGGTTTCCATGTGCAGGATGTCATCTTTTAACATGAATCGGAGCCAGAAAGTAACTGGCATCGCTCCTTGCAAGAAATGGATTTGATCGGCGGGCCATGTGGGTTTACAATCCTCCTCTGAATCCTAGTGATGTTCAGTGAGGAAGACAGGCAATCGGGGTTAAATGCTGGATCAAGTGCCAACTTAATAATGTACCTCCCAGCAGCCTACAGGCAGCTCCTCCGTCTGCTTCTGAATTCTTCTCATGCTCTGGCATCAGTAGGCATCCCCTGATTTTTGCAGAGTGTCAGATATCAGCCTTTCTACTGTGCAGAATTCATCAACTTGATCATTCATAAAAGCACAGCATACCACGTAGAGCAGTGTTCTCCAACCTTGGGTCCCCAGATATGCTGGGAGTTGTAGGTCAAAAACATCTGTGGACCCAAGGTTGGAGAACACTGACGTAGATCCCTTCTATTGCTCTCACTTAAAATTTGTTGTTGTTGTTGTTGTTGTTGTGAACATAAACAAATTATAACAAAACCAAAAACGATAGAAAACATTAAAAAAAAGAGAGAGAGAAAGTTTACATTGCTTAAAGGTTAAGCATATCAATTGTAACCAATACCTATTTATACGCCTACCGTATGTATTTTATTTATATAAGGAAATATACTACTGTCAGTAGAAGTAGTTACGCATAAGTTTCAACAAAGGCAAGCCAATATCCCTCTATTTAGCCATTCGTAAGTGGCGTCTAAATACCACCCATTCAAAGGTTGAAAGAGTCAGTAAGTCCTCAATCTGTTGCATTATCAGGGGTAGCTGTTTATCCTTCCCATGTTGTAATAGCGGTGGTTTAGCTGTCATAAGGGCATGGGAAATCCATTTACATTGACCTAGAATCATAGAAAAGTAGAGTTGGAAGGGGCCTACAAGGCCATCGGGTCCAACCCCCTGCGCAACACAGGAATCCAAGTCTTTGATGAGCAGAGCTGGATGGTCAGATGGTGGATTTTGGCAGAGTTGCACAGGTGGGGGGGGCAGGAACCAGTCAGGTGTGTGTGTGTGTGTGTGTGTGTGTGAATCTTGGGCCTGAACGCGAGATTCTATATTGTACGTGCTTACGCACTTTAATAACACCCAAAGAGGGCTTCCTTCATTGATGCCGGATGGCCCAGATCTGATATCTTTCTATTGCTTGAGCAATCTCATTTTATTTGCCCAGCCCCTTTTAAAAAAATTCTGCTTTTAGATCTATTCTGTGCAGCTGATCGAATTTTATACCCATGTGGCTGTTTACTCCTTTAGGGGATACCAAATAATTTCTGATAAATTAAATAAAAAGGTATATAATTAGTCCACCAATCGCGAGCCCCAGTCCTGCCCACGTTTGGCTTAATAGCCAAAGAACCATGAGGAGTGATCGCTGGCAGGGGCCCTTTGAAGTTGCCTATTCACAGTGACTGAGCGCATGGACAACAGATCGAGCAACAGGCTCTTGGATGAAGCTCTTGGAGAGGATGCATCTTAGTCAAGGGGCAAAAACATTGTCAGCATCCAGCTTTCTTCCCTGTGAAGGGATGTGGAAATCTATCTAAATAAGAGAGAGCGCCTTGTACTCTTCAGAAGCTAACTCCAGGGAAGGACTTAATCTGTCCCATATGAAGCTGTAGTGATGTCATTTGTAGTTATCGTGATTGCAAGGGAAGGAAGAATTGCTGTGGAGTCCTTTTGGTTGATTGCTGACTCTGCAGATGGCTGGAGCATGTGCCATAATAAGACCCTCTAGAGCAGTGTTCTTCAACCTTGGGGCATGCTGGGAGTTGTAGGCCAAAAATATCTGGGGACCCAAGGTTGGAGAACACTGCTCTAGACAACTTATGGTGCAACCCTATGCATGTTTATTCAGAGGTAAGTCTCCTTGCATAATGGGTCCCATTGTAAACTCCCAGGAAAGGGTGCATAGGATTGCAGTCTTAAGGTGGTGGTGGTGGTGGTTTAAAATAAATTTTAGCCGTTTTTGAGTATTCACAAAAGGGGAGATGGTAAAAGGAGGGATGATGCATGTTGTGATATGTATCACATCACCAGCTGCAGCACACTGTTTACACATAGAAGGAACAGAATGGCGAGGTAAACAGGTTTATTATGTCTTACTAGAATCTCGTGTTTTCGCAGGGGTTACTAAAGTGTGAGAACAATATGAGCTAGTCACATGGTTTGTATGTTCTGATGACATGTTAACTTGTTTTCTGTCTGGAGCCATTTTAGAGAGAAGCTGAACTGTTTCTTTCTTCTTCTACTTCACCTTCTTGGTGATGCATGCTGGACTTGTTACTGCCACAGTGTAACGTCTTTGCTGCAGTGGAGTGAGCACAACTCAACTCCACTGAATGTAATGCTTGCTATGCATTTATACTCTGCACATGGACTGTAACTAGGAAATGTATACTCTGTAGAACTTTACTTGCTAAGTGAATAAACAGGTAGAAATAGACCTGTGGCGTTTACAGAGTGTTTCCTGATTCCATGGATTAACCTGCAACGGAGCAGCCAGGCTGGTTCACTGGCACACACGCTGCACGCTGCACGCTGCTGTGGGAGGAGGGAGACAGATATCTGGAAGCTCTGTGTGTGGATTGTACAGGCGAGTGGAGGCACACAGACAAGGATTATAAATCTCCTAACCCGCACACACACTCTGCTAAAGAAAAGTTCCATCACAAAAGGGGAGATGGTAAAGGAGGGATGATGCATTGGCTGCCTGTATGCTTCCGAGCCCAGTTCAAGGTGCTGGTTTTAACCTATAAAGCCTTACACGGCTTGAGACCACAATACCTAATGGAGCGCCTGCCACCTCTCCCAACCTGAGTCTACCCGGACACTACGGTCAGCATCTGAGGCCTTCCTCTGAGTGCCACCTCTGAGGGAGACTTGGAGGGCAGTAACAAGGGGCGAGGGCCTTCTCAGTGGTGGTCCCCCGATTCTGGAATGATCTCCCCACTGAGGACTGCCTGGCGCCAGCTCTGTCAACCTTTCAGCATCAGGCTGAGACTGTCCTCCTCTCCAAGGCATTCAATGGCATCTAAGGATGTTTAATGGCATGATGGGGGCATTTATGTCGACTGTTTTTATCAGGTCTAGTTTGTATGAAAAAAAAATTAGCTGTTAAATTTTTTTTAAAAAATTGTGTATACTGGAAATTTTTTTATGGTGCTTTACTGTATTATGGTCTTGTTTTTATGAACAGTTGTAAACCTCCCAGAGAGCATTGGCTATTGGGTGGTATAGAAATGAAATAAAGAAAATAATAAAATAAACCCAGCGATTCATAAAAATGTGTGCAGTGAGGTCGTATCGGAGGAGGAGAGGAGGGAGGCGGAGAGAGGAGGAGGAGGAGGAGGGAGGAGGAGGAGGCGGAGGAGAGCGAAGAAAGAAGAAGAGAAGAAAGAAGAAGAGACATCCTCATCCCTCCTCTCCTCCTC